>JASKGM010046187.1:0-21166 GCA_034509205.1 Ceratonia siliqua
TGTAAAATTATAAACAATTAGAAGTAAAGTAAGATTTATATTAATGTGCGGTGCGGTGCGGGTAAAACCGTGGTTTGAACATCTCAAACCGCTAACCGCACCGCACATTGCGGTTAATCCATCTTTTAAACCACACCGCACCGCACCACATGCAGTGCGGTTAATGCGGTTTCGCGGTTAAAACCGCACCGCTGTTCACCCCTAATTTGGCCGTCCAACTCACATTTCAAAGAAAAAAGTGTGTTGGGGCACTATATGCAGTTGCTCCATAACTGTATGGTTCTAAATCCCTTTTTGGCCTATGTTTTCCTTTAATTATATTCAAAAATGTTAATAATTTTACATTAAAATTTTAATTATCATTTGATAAACATTTATTAATATAAAATTATTCATATTTTATATAAATAAGATATAATATATTTTTAAAAACAATAAGCAAAGGATTCATTAAATAATTATCCACTATTAATTAAAATTATATATAAAATAATTTAAAAAAATAATTTTCTTAATTTTTAAAATATCCTTTCATGCCTTATAATAAACAACTTAACACATAACAGCATAAACAACTCCGTCCGTTTTCACATTGCTCACATTTATTTCTCATAAAATACAAACAAAAATAACATTTTTATACAACTATTTTTAAGTAAAATAAAATTAGTTTAATAATGTAAAGATAATAATTCAAACATCAAATTATATAATGTAGTTTATGATCAATTCAACTTCTCTTCTATTATTAAATGTATTTTAAAATTCTCTTTAATTTTATAAATAAATTAATTAAACATCTTTGTCTTCTTCCCCCTTTTCCACTACAAGAAAACACACCTTTTTTTAGGAAATTTCTCAGGGAAAGTTTTCCGTGAGAACCTCTCACGAAATTTCTCACGATGCCCATCTTCGTGAAAAATATTCGTGAGAAATCGATGACAAAAAACGCGCCAATATTGGGTGCGAATTGTACTGACAGTAAAATTTGTCACGGTAAATTTCTCATGGAAAATAGCTTAAATAATGAAATGCATCGTTTCTCGTATATTCTTCACAGATTTGTTTGATGAGAACTTATGTGAGAACACTAGAAATATCAAACCAGCTTCTCTCTCTCCTCCCATTTCAGTTTCTTGCGTTTTCTTTTCTAGCAAGGTGAAGTGTTGTTTAGTCCATCTCCTTTCTCCATTAGAAACTTTGGGCTTGAGGTTGGCCAAAATTTCCCCCTTTTCCTACCTTTGAATAATCTTTGTTAATGTACAACTTCTAGGTTAGTTTTTTTTATTCTTTTTTAGTTTTGTTTAAGTATATGATATTGGTATATAGATATTTGATAGTGTATGGAGTTGATTTATGGTTTAGTTCGATATGGGAGAATTATGTTGAAATCCGAATTGAAATGTTCAAATTGAAGTAGATGTCAATTTTTTATGTTGAAATTTCCTTGTGACTTTTGTTGTATGATGGAAGTAAAGTATTTGGATTATTTTCCCTCATTTTTTGGAATTATTTTGGATGAATTTTGATTTTATGGTGTTTAGGGCTTAATTTAATAAATTAAATTATGTATGATATAGTTTATATTTAGGCAAATTGTTTTGGGGCTTTTGTTGTATAATGGATGTAGAGTGTTTGGAAGATTTTCTTCATATTTTTTGAAAATATTTTGGATGAATTTCAGTTTTATAGTGTTTAATTAGGGCTTAATTTAATAAATTAAATTATGTATAATATTGTTTACATTTTGGCAAAATTCTTTGGGGTTTTTGTTGATGACGGATGTTAGTAATTTGTATAATTATTTCAAATTATTTTTTAGTCCCTATGATTTGATGTATTTTGATGTTGTATGTTATGTAATGGATTTATAATTCTTGTTCAATATTGAAGAAATATGGAGATTCCTGGGCATTGTCGTTGGATGAATAATAGACTTTATCCTAATAGTAAGAATGCTATTACATTTGAGTTTTACTTGGGTATGTGTTGATGAATTTATTCAATTTACTTTTGCACTTAATATGTGTGTTGACGGAGAGACGTCCACAGTCACAATAACACTAAGGTTAGCTGCCTCCGGTGCTATGGGGTCCTCCTAAGTGTCCCTACATCTAAGCCCCTTATGGTGAGCTGACATTAGGGTCAACTGCCTCCGGTGCTATAGGGTCCTTCCAGGCGAGTCCCCACACCTCAACCCCTTATGGTGAGCCCGATAGTAGGGACCCCGTTGACTAGCGCATGTGGATAGACACATGTGGGGATGAGTTAAATTTTAATAAAAATATAACAGTTGTTCCCTATAACAATTTTTTTTTCAGCTTTGAACCTTGGTAGGGCCCCTTGACCATACTCTCAGTTATCTACAAATCACATTATGACTAACCTATAAAAACTTCAGCAATGTTCCAAAGGAGGTGAGGCACCACTGGTGGTACCTATTAAAGGTACTATTCAAACTTGTATATTTTCTATTTGATTAACTTGATTTTCATGGTCATTGACTCTTAACTCTATTATTTATAATGCAGTCATATTGTAGATGGAAACTCGAGTTGAATAGAATCATCCATAAGATGTGAAAGTTAAAGTGCTCTAATAGCATACAAGTAGCACATAGAGACATCTGTAATGGGAAGAGTCAGGGCCTTTGGACGGATGTTGGGATCAAAGCCGAGCTCATGGAATATTGGGCAATCCTTGGGTTAAAGGCTGCCTCGAAGCAGAACAAGAGGTACTGGTCCATGGATTAGGGTGCCGTTGTCCATTGAGGGGATTCGTCTCCTTTTCCAAGCATACAAGGAAACTCATAAGTTTTTATTAACTTATAACTTGTATTTATTACATTTTTATTATCCTAACACTTTAATACATTGTTTGAAGACCAATGAGTTGGGGAGGACTGTTGACGCCACTAAAGTCTTCTATCATATTTAGTACAGCGAGGAGAAGGGCTAGGTTCATCCACAAGCTGAGATCACTTACATGAGTTAAGTGAAATTTTAATATTAGAAGTTTATGTTTAATTTTGTTTCAAATAACCTTGCACTAATTATGGTTTAACTCATGCAAAAATCTTGTGAGGAGCACAGAGCCCATACCTTGGGATTGGCTTATTCTTCCATCGATAACACCCGCTTATAAGCATTCTGTTAGTGGGAAGAACAAGAAAGGCCAAATTTATAAGATAGGTTCTGAGGTCCCCATGCTCAACAAACCTCAATTAAGCTAGCCACCGTAGGCCACCTAGGATCCCTAACTATTTAACTTGCTGAGGACCTTGAAGAGCGAGTCGAGCAGCAACAGGAGCAACTCAAACTACGGGAAGCCCCTGTGGATGAGTAGCTGTAGTTGATTAGGCAGCTAATCCTTCAACTTAATCATTCTGTCCCTTCCCCTCCCCAGATCCCCAATCCCCTTTCACTGATGTCATTGACTTTGAGTTTAACTCAAATGATCATCATTAATGTATGGAACTTTTCACTTTTCTCACGGATTTGTTTACGACCTCATTCCATGAGAACGTGTCACAAAAATCTTTTTTTGGTATTCCTCTCAAGATTTCATCCTTTTTTTCCCTTGGATTTCATACAAAATTATTACGGATGATTGCCATGAGAAATTGTCTCACCATTTATTTTTCGTGAGAGTCATTCCTAAACCCTCGGGGCCAAAATTATGTAAGAAAGTCCTTGAGAAATAACGTTTCTCACAGATTTATTGCCTTTTCTCACGGATGATTTCTTCCATGAGAAATAACATGCTTTCTTGTAGTGTCCCCTTCTTCCTGATGCTGTGTTTCCCATTAAATAATTGAATAGATTGAATAAAAAATTGTTAAGTAAACTTGATTTGTAAAAAATATGTAAATTAGGTTAATCATAAATGAATAAATATGCATATTAAAAGTAAGACTTCCTCAAACAAACTTCTAATATGCATATATATTTATTTATTATTGACATGATCTACAAAATATGTTTAAATTAGGTTTACTTAAAAAAAATTCACATTGAATTGCATTTGTCAGAAGGTAGAACCAATCAACAGACATAACCAAGCATTATTCAATCACACACAAGTGCCAATTCATAGACACAATCAAGTATTGTGGATTTGGTAAATTGCAATTTGTCCTTTATGTGGTTAGTCCAAAATTAACTTGTCTCTTGTGATTGAAGTATATCATTCAAGTCTACTGAAATTTGTATAATCATCCCCTACTCATCCTATAGTATTTTTCATTTAAATTTTAACAAAAATCATTGCATAAATGTTAAAAATAAATTTTAATTATTAAAAGCATATTTTATGTATATAATATTTCACTGTTTAAATTAAATAAAGATATTACCATCCAACTTTAGTATGGTGTTAAATTTGATTATTGAATGGTAGCAATTTATATCCCATGCATCAACTTTTTGATTGTAGTAGCAATCAAAATACTATTTTGTCGGTTTTGGCAAAATTGATAACAATAAGTTTGAAGAGATAACTTGCATACCCAGAAATAAGATGTAAATGAACAAATATAGTTTTCAAAAAACTCATGGTTTCAAGCCACAATTAAATGGTACAATGGTCGTTCTTAAAATTTCTGATGGTAGTGACTAGTGATTATAGGGACTTAGAAGATTTCTTAATCTGCTTTCGAGACAATAGATGCAAACTTGTGTCCTCATCATTCTAGGATCAAAGCTAGCTTTTGGCTTATGTTTTAACATATGGAGGGTAAAAGTTACAAAATCTTTTGAATTACTAGATTTGCAAATGCTAATAATATTAATATGGTTGAATAGCTGTTGCTAACTATATACATATCGCTTTAGAGGCAAGGGGAATATTCAGTACTTACCAAAGATGTCAGCGTTGATACAAGGAAGGAACAGTAGCTCAATCTCCATCTTTGAATATTTGAATAGCTCTAGTTCTGCGATATAGAAACCTTGCCATTTCACTTCTTCCTTGTAAGACAGGAGTCACTCCTTTTCTACTCCTAATTGTTGGCAAAGATTCATTTTTCTCTAACATTATCTCTGCAGGATAAACGTACCCAACTCGCAAGGAAGAAGGCAGTGTTACCATTGTAATCTTCCAATTCCATGTCCTCCTTTTTCATTAACTTTAGGAACTCCTCTACAAAGTGAACACGGTTTGCTCCTTTATCAATATGCAAGGGTGTTGCCACCCTCCTATCCTAACGTCTCATCTTCCTCTATCTGGGATCTAGCTTCTTTTCAATCTCCTTTCAATGCTTAGAGGTGCACACTGAGAAAAAAGAATACTCTGTTATTTTCTCAATATGAAAATATGGTTTACAGGGCTTTTGCGTATATACATAGGAGACTTCCTGACTGTGGTCCTAGACTCCGAGGACTACTTTAATGAAGAAAATATAACTTGAGGCTTTCATAAGCTGTACAAAGTCAACCATAAAGAGAAGAAGAAAATGGAAACATAATCTCCACGTATCTTCAGCAAATGAGTGGATGCAGAGGGAGCCGTTGAGATACAGGGAAAACTCTGGCGAAACTGGTGTAATACAGCGTGAGCTGTGGTAGCCAATGGCAGGGCAGGTCAGGAGACTTGTCGGCATAAGCCAACTGTGGCAGATGGCAAGTCACTGTCTGTCGGGTCTTTTAAGAGTTGGCCTTTTAAAGTCTTGATGTAGTAGCTATTCCTGGTTTGTTGGTTACAATCCAATAATGAAAGTCTTGATTTGCAAAATAAGTTATTTAATGGGGTCAATTCCTACAATAAGTTTGATGAAATAACTTGCATACCCAGCAACAAGATGTAAATGAACATATACAGTTTTAAAGAAGGGCGCATAGCGTCCGGCAAGTAAATTTGATGTTTTTATAATTTTTAATTTTGATTTTTTTTAATTTTTAATATTAATTAATTATTTTATGTCATATAATTTTTTGAAAATTTTTTAAAATACTTTTAATTTTTTTTAATTTTTTTATATAATATTCATCTATAATTTTTTTGATATTATTCATTTATAAATAAAAATATTTTTTAAAAATATAAAAATATTTTAAAAAATCTTAAAAAAATATATGATATAAATAATAATTTATTAATATAAAAAATTAAAAAAAATAAAATTTCGGTAGCTTAGAATCAGCCTTTAAAAAAACTCATGGTTCAAGCCACAGTTAAATGGTATAATGGTCGTTATTATGGAGACTTACAAGATTTCTTAATCTGCTTCTGAGACAATAGATGCAAACCTGTGTTCTAGCCATCATCCAGGACCAAATCTAGTTTTGGCTTCTGTTTTAACATACGGAGGTCTAAATCTACAAAATCTTTTGAATTACTAGAATTAAAATTGCAAATGCTAATAATAACATTAATATGGCTGGATAACTGTTGTTAACTATATAACTTTAGAGCCAATGGGGAATATTTAGTACTTACCGTAAATATCAGCATTTGATATAAGTGAGGGACATTACAAACTAGTGCCCATTTGGGAACTGCTAAGGGTCAGAAGTAGTTTTTTTTGTTGTTGAAAAAAGTGGTTTTGAGTATTACTACTGTTTTGAGAACAGCTTTTTATTTAAAGTGCTTTTTTGAGAAAAAAAATATAAAAGTTACTATTTTGATAAGTTAATTTTTTATCTTTTTCAAAAAAAATTAGTTTTTAGTAGAAGAGAGAAAATGAAATATGGAGAAATATATTCCTACAATTTTTATTCATGTATATTTCATGTACAATTTTCTCTATTTTTTTTAATTTTAATAAAATTATTAATAATATATTGTATAATTTTAAATTTAATTTTAACAAAAAAATAATTTTTAAAATTTGTGATAAAGTATTTTTTTTTATCAAAACACAATATTAAAAATACTTTTATATATCATTCAATAATTTTACGTGTTCAAAAGTGCTTTTATATTTCTACATTCAAAAGTAACAAATATATTTTTTTTTCAGTAATATTACTTCTGCATAACTATATTCAAACACAAAATTTTTATTTTTTTTAAATTAATATTTTTATTTGAAGCACCTAGTAAAAAGAACAAGCCCATCTAATTATTCCGATCTTCGAATATTTGAATAATTCTGGTTCTATAATATATAAAGCTTGTCATTTTACTTCTTCCTTGTAAGGCAGCAAAGTGAAGAGGAGTCACTCCTTTTCAACCCCTAGTTGTTGGCAAGATTCATTTTTCTTTATCATTATCTCTGTAAGATATACGTTCCACCAAGGAATTGAAGAAGGCAGTGTTACCATTGCAATCTTGCAATTCCATGTCCTCCTTTTTCATTAACTTTGGTAGCTCCTCTACGAAGCGAACACGTTTGCTCCTACAGCAGTATGCAAGAGTGTAGCCCACCCTCATGTGATGGCTGTCCTAAGCAGCGTCTCATCTTCCTCCATCTGGGATTTGTTGGGATTTCTTACGGAGGTATACGAAAGATTAAATATGAGTTTTGATAATCATTCATTTAAAATTCAAATTTTAATGATGGAGTTAGACCATGCTTAAAATTTTAAATTTTTTTTTGATATTGGAGCAAATTTAAAAAAAAGAAACCAAAGACATATCCTATGCGTAATTAAGAGAATAATATACTCACCACCTCCAAAGTGAAGATGAGTATTGAAAAGTTTCACATCAAATATATTAAAAAAAATAAATGTAAAATATAAGTCTAAATAATTATTTTTTTTATAATTTAATTTTTAAGATAAAATTAGGTCATAATTAAAATTTTAAATTTTGGTTGGGCGTAGGTTCTTTCCAATCTCTAGTTCATGGAGCGGCAGATAGAAAAGCGAATACTGCTACACCGTGTGGTGATTTTTTTATAATTTTTTTAAAAATAAAAAAAAGTAAATATAGAACAATGCTTAAAAAAATAAAAAATAAATAGTGAAAAATTATAAAATAAAATTAAAAAATTTTAAAAATTAAATAAACATATAAATACAAAACTATGAGAGAGACCATATATTGAATATAACTTAAAAAACACAAGGAATTGTGGTCTTACGATTATTTTAGTAAGGTGAATTCTCTCCTATTCTGAAAGTATAGTAAAATTTATTTGTTTAATTTTTAATTTTTAATTTTTAGTCTTTATATTTTTTGAAAAATTTTATTTTAAGAAAATTAAAAAAAATTAAAACAAAGTAAAAAAATTAAAAAATATTTTATAACAAATATTTAAAAATAAATCAAAAAATAAAGTAATAAAACATAAAAATAAATAAAAATAATTCTTTTTTTATTTTTATACTCTTTTAAAATATTCTTAAATTAATATATAAAAAACTTAAAAATTAAATTAAAAAAATTAATCTACTTTAAGATATTTCTAGAGTAAGATAAAGTTTGCCATTTAATAAAAAAAATATAATTAGAGCCTTTCATGTGCAAAGTCAACCATAAGATGTCATCCACGTGGAGGAATTGGGATCAGATTATGTTCTTAAATCAGCCCATTTTAATATGGATGACTTAAATTAAAATAAAAAATAATAATTTTTTATTTAAAACTTCTTTTTAAAAATATATTAAATTATAACCGTATATTTTTTAAACGAACATTCAACCGAACCATGATCATATATATGAAGGCAGCCTCCCTCTTATAAGAATAACAATATTTCTGATAAGCTAGCTTCTCCCCAAAAAACAAAGAGGAAAATGGAAACATAATCTCCACGTATCTTCAGCAGATGAGTGGATGCAGAGGGAGCCGTTGATGTAGTACAGCGTGAGCTGGAGTAGCCAGCCATGGCAGGGCATGCAGCAGGTCAGGAACAAGCCCACTGTGGCAGATGGTAAGTCACTGTCTGTCATGTAAGGCTGAGCCAAAGTGGTCAATACCCAGTGAGTAACATAGGGACCCGATACTAAGTAACATTGGTTGATCAATTTTAACACACACCCACTTTCATGTCTTTCACTCTGCCTCCTCTCATCAAACCAATATAATGGATGCATTCAGTTAGAGTATAGTTTTTGGTTTATTTGGGTCTTATTAGAGGTTGAATTTATAACTCTTAATTGAATTATAGACTCATGGATAATCAAAGTATAATTGAACATGTATTTGAATGCATATATAAAATGTCTTTTTGAAAGAACTTTTGCCAAGATGAGAATTTAAAAGGAGAGAAATAATAGTGATGCGTAAATGATTTAAGCGCTACTTGAATTAAGTTCAACTTATTTATTAAATAAATAAAATTGAATAATATATTAAGTTATTTTTATTAAACAAGTTTGAAAACTTAATGCTTAGTTCGTTAAAAATTAATAGACATTAGGAATCACTTGCCTTCATACCTTATTATTTATAATTGTCTTTTAATTTTATTATGAGACTAGATAATATATATGCGTAAGTACTTAATTATTGAAGTGATAAAAGTAATATAATTTAGAAATTCATTCTCCTTTTAAAATTTTGATGAAATATTACATGTAATATGAGTAACAAATGCACTGGGAGGTATTAAAATAATTGACATATTATTTATAGTTATATTTATATTACATAATGTCCTTAGAAGAGGTAGTAATTAGTCTTTTATATATTTTTTTAATTTAAAAAAAGTAGTGAATAGTGGATGAGTAATAGTGTTTATATATTTTTTTTACACTATTCTTATATCTCTTCTTATATATATTATTTTATTATTATTTATTTCATATTATTATCTAAGACTTTATTACTCTACAGTCTCATTTTAGTACTATATGATAACTTTAAAATTTTTTAAAGAAATATTTTATTTTATTTTTATTTTTTAATTTTTTTAATAATAATAAACCAATGATAAATTTTAGAAAAAATTTTTAAAAAATAAAAACAATAAAAAAATTTAAAAAGAATCACACATGTAAAAAAAATTTTAAAAAAATTCAAAAAAATTCAAAAAAATATAAAATCATTTCAAAAAAATTACTATAAATAAAAAATAAATTTGAAGAGATTGTACCTTAGTCTTCTTATTATTTATTATCATTATTATTTTATAATATATTAATAATTAAAAAATATATAAATAAATAAATAAATAATATATAAATGTCGTAACTCAATTTGAATTAATTTGGATCTCAAATTTTACGGACAAATTATATTTCTTTAGTTTAGTGGACTACCCAACTTAGATCTAGGTTGTTTTACCTTTTTCCAAATTATGTGGGTGTCAAAACAGATCGTGGCCGTAGGTTAACCTTTACCTTGGCGGATTTTGAGCAAGGACAGCCCTCTCTTTTTTTTTTTGTCTTCTCCCAATTAATCACCCTTGTAAGTTGTACCACTGGTCCACTTACCTGGCCCTTACCCTGAACCCCATAGTCCCTTCTTAATTCCCATATCCCCATTTGCCCTAAACCTTTTCTGAACGGAGCTCTTTGCTTTACTGCAGGTATTATCTTCATTTGGATAATCTCATCTATAGTATTCCTATGCTTCAGATTCATTTCACTCACATTTGCTTTACTGTTTCTTCGCATCGATCTCTCTTTTTCTGTCGTTTGAATCTGACCCTGCAATTCCTTGACCCTGTTATTTGGCTGCTTATCTGCGATTGGTTCTATACTGATGTGCTTTGATCGCTACCTATTAAACAAGCTGTCCTACTCCTACAGTAGGTGCACTGCCATTGAAACTTGACCTTTAATATTTAATAATTGTTCTCTGAGATTGTTCAAAATAAGTAGCAGAATCTTGAATTCCCAATTTTCTTTAGAATCTGGCATCCACTGTTTCCACGAAAAGTGCTACTGGAAAAGGACGTGAAAAGATAAGTAGAATATATGAAAATTGAAGGGGAATAAAGTTAAGCATGTGGATAGTAAAAACCCAGATATGAGGGCCCGGATCTTAGTTTTTCTGGATTGGGATTTTTTTTGTATTTAGCAAAAAAATTTTTTTTTTAAGTTATGCTACATCTAAACTAGCCAAGAATTTTGGATAGCTTAAATCTTGAAAAAAGAAAAAAAAATTTAGTCAGAAAAGACTGAAATCTGGTCCCAAATATGAAGGATAGGCACAGACGTAATATATTTGGCACTATAGTCTTGAGAATGGTGTTTCTGTGAGTATATAATACGTTGTTTGAATTAATTAATTAAAGTATTGGAATGCAATAGATGCTGTTTGAATTAATTAATTAAAATACTGGAATGATATTTTTAAAAAATTTATTATATTTACCCATCAAGGCCCCGTTTAACATGGTCTAATCTTATAGAGCCAGATTAAATTAAAACAAAAACTTTTATAAAAAATATTTTTCCTTGATAGGCCAGATCAGCCTAATTGACACCATACTTTTAAGATTTAATCTACAAAAAATGGTAGTAAATAATTTAAGTTAAAAAAACAAAACTGTCTACGAGTAACGTAAAAAAAATTATAAATAGATATATTTTAAAAAAAGTTCTAATTGTGGTATAAGAAGTTTATACAATATATATATATATATATACCACCTCACTAATAAATAGTTTTTATATTATCTTTTTCATTTTTCATTTTCTCTTTTAAAGTATTATATATAATTAATTTTAAAAATTGAAATCATTAATTTTTTATAAAAATGCATGTCAAAATATTTTGTATATATTTTATGAAATACGTGTTTTTATATAGAGATGGCAACAAGGTAAGGTGGGGGAACAGAGAGACGCTCCGGGCTTTCCGCCCCTTCCTCCATTTCCTATTCCCGTAATGAAGGAGAAATTTTCCTTTATATGGGAACGCATGGTCTACGAAGAATTGCAGAAACCCAAAAAATAATATTTTTTTGAAAGAAATAGGAAAAAATAATTACAAAGCAAAAATACTAATTTATAAAATATAATCTTAAATTTTAAATAAAAAAATAATACACAACTCCAATTATTTATACTACAATAACAAATTAAAAAATAAAAAGTTTAAAGTACAATAATAAATGTCTTGTTTCATGATTTTGTCACTTGATTGTGATAAACTTTTAAACTGTCTAAAGTGGATTATGGACTGTAGATGGAAAATTAGTATTTTTAACAGTTTTTAATAAAAAACATTTTTTATAAAAAATGACATAAATTTACTATAAGTATATATAATTTGACAAAATAACTAGATTCGTTCTTAGGGAACGAAGTTAAAAGAGTTTGAGTTACGAAAACTTTGGTGTGAAAATGTTGATTTTTATTTTTTATTTTTAGTTGGGTCAAAATGTAAATCTTAAAAATTTTAGGCATCAACTATAAATATTCATAACTTACTATGATTTGCACCCCACCATGTGTGAGTGCCTAATAGGTCTTACTTTATGGGGCATGCACGCCCAATAAAGTGGGGGCATTATAAATTTATGTTCGAAAGAAAGACTCACGTGATATTTTTTTATTAGCTTTTAATTTAAATCATTATATTATATTCTTTCTAATAATTAAACCCCAAATGCTTCTGGAATGTCTGGCGCGGGACACTTTAGGGTTTAATGAAACTTTTGATTTCTTTAGTATATTAAAATTTTTAATTTAGTCTCTTTATTTTTAATTTTAATAATTTGATTCTTCTAATTTCATTAAAATTCTAATTTGATTACTCTATTTAACTCTAATTAACTATATGATGATGTGCCAGTTAACTTTGATGATGTATCAAAATATTTTTTACATCAACGACACATCAACTTAATTATTTTACACATCAACTTAATATTTTACACATAACAAAAATAATTTCCCCACATGTTTTCTTAATTTCCCCAGATCACCCCTCTCACCATTTCCTTCTTCCAAATACCCATCTCAGCCATTTCCTTTCTCCTTCACCATTTTCTTCTTCTAGCGAAAGCACAGCTGCTAAAAGTTGAGAGAGGGGCATCCAAGATAAGCATCGAAGATAAAGTAACCAAATAGAAAGAAAAAAAAATTAAAAGGAATAAAACTCCACTTTCTTTCTTTGTTCCATATTCAAATCTGTTACCAAATCCACTATCTTTGATAGGATTATGAGACTAGTGAAAATGGGAAGCAAAGAGAACATAGTAAACTAGAGAAAGAGAAATGTATAAGCCTCAGAGACAAAATAGATGTCCAATTGGAAGAATTGGATTTGTAGATAGTAGCACTGTGGTTCGATTATCACACAGAACTAGTGGCACCCTGGCTGCATGCACTTTTAACTCAGATAGCAAGGATTGGATCCAGCTGAGCTCAGCTACCACAACTACGAGCCTTCTGTTCTCAACCTTAGTGCTACATCTAGAAAAAGTTTTCTGCTTCTTGGAAGACCAAGACACCAAATTTCCACCTAGATAAATGCAGTTTCCAGAGGTTGATCTCCTATCCTCTGAATCCGATGCCTAGTCAGCATCACTAAACTCAGCTAGATTCAAGTTGGAAGCCTTTTGGATCAATAATCCATATGAATGTTCCAGCAAGGTACCTAAGTATTCGTTTGACATCTTTCTAGTGTGTCTCTGATGGTTTGCTCATGAATTGGAAAACTTTCCCCACAGAGTATGCTATCTCTGGCCTGGTCACTGTGATGTACTGTAGTGCACTAATGATTGACCTGTAAACATGAGGGTCTAGCATGAGATCACTGTATTAAAGGTGAGCTGGAGGCCAACTGTTATTGGAGTTAATTGATTTGGCATGTTGCATCTTAACTTTAGTAAGTCCTTTATATACTTGGTTTGAGAGAGGGTGAACCCCATTGGCAACTTCTTTCACTTGAATGTGAGCTGCCAACCAACAAAATGTCATCAACATGTACTAGAATGTAGGTTATACTGTGGCCATTTACTCTGATGAACATGGATTGGTCACTTTTTGTGGAGTTGAAACCAAAAGATAAGAAAGATTGAGCTAATCTCTCAAACTAGGCCCTTGGGGCCTATTTTAAGCCATATAAGGCTTTGTGAAGCTTGCATACAAGTTGAGAATTCCCATTTGATTGCTCATACCCTAGTGGTTGTGTAATGTATACTTCTTCCTGCAACAACCCACTGAGAAACACATTATTGACATCCAATTGGTGCACTTTCCAGCCCATTGGTACTGCAAGAATGAGCACAATTTTGATGGTTGTCGGCTTTACAACAAGGTTGAATGTCTCTTTGAATTCAAACCCCTCTTGTTGATGAAATCCTTTGGTTATTAGCCTTGCTTTGTATCTCTGGACTATTGCATCAGAGTTTTGTTTCACCTTATAAATCCATTTACAACCTATTGCCCTTCTCTTGGATGGTATATTAGCCAAACTTCAAGTTTGATTTTTGATCAAAGCTTGATGTTCCTCATCCATAGCATTCTTCCACTTAGGATGTGACAGCTCCTCTGCCACTGAGTTGGGTTCAATCAGCCAAGAAGGTTTTGGGTTTGAATGTACTCACTGTCACATCGTGATGGCCAGTAAAAAGTTATCATTTTATGACTTTAGGCGCGTAAAGAAAAATACAAAGAAAAAGGGAATCACTAACAATTAATTAGAATGATAATTGGGATACTTAATAATAGACACTGGCCCTTGGAACCAGAGAAGGAGTTTATGAGTCCAATTATGTGTGGGAAAAGTGTTAGGCACCCACAACGTCCATCCCTAAGGATGGTTACTTTAGATTGTTTGTGGTTAAAATTTTAATGTATTTTAATTACCTCTTTTTGTTAATTCGGTGATAAAAAGATAAAAAATGAAAAGGTCAGACTTACCTTACTAGATAAGTGTCTATATACCCTAAAAGGGATTAAGGTTAACATAGTTCAGGAATATTTAGATAAATTGATTAAGTGATATGTATGATCTCTTGTCTATGGATGTTAGGGCATTAGGGAAAGATAGACTCCTACTTAAAGCCAATGAAAATTAGGTTATTAGGGGAGAATGTACCTCCACTTAAAGCTTATAAAAAAATTAGGACTTTAAAGGAAGATGGAATTTCACTTAAAGCCTATGGAAATTAAGACTTTAGGGAATAATATACCTCCAATTAAAGCTTATGAAAATTAGGACATTAAGGAAGAATAGACATCCACTTAAAACCTATGTGCGCTGGGACAGTAGGGGAGAATAAACCTCCACTCAGCCTATGGAAGTTAGGAATTTAGGGAAAATTGAACTTTCACTTAAAGCCTATGGAAATTGAAATGATCATTGAAATCACATTTGGAGGGATAAACAACTTAGAATTTTGAGAAAAAAACTTTAAGTTTTTGGCTTGGACCCATAAGTTGCTAGAACCTAAAACATTCATTTCATGTTTAAACATGATAAAAACCTGATTTATTTTCAGAAAGGTTTTTTTTGGGCCTAAGACTTTTATTTTCAAAAAATGGACTTAACCTTTTAACTTTGATTTCCAGCCTTTGCAGCTCTGTGCTTAAAAATTTTCTTTTATTTTTGTCATTTTCTTAAAAAGACAACAAAAGAAATGAATAAGCTAAAACGTAAAAGAGGAGAAAATAAATAAGATAGAATAGCATAAAATGTAAAATTAATGTGTAACGTAAAATGAAGAAGGAGAAAAAATAAAGTACCAAGTTTCATAACAACAAAAAATGACGAAACAGAATGTTAAACAGTAAAATAAAAAAATAAAAAAAAACTTATACAATTTGATAACATAACAAACTAACAGAAAAAACTTAAAAATACAAACAAATCAATAAACACACAAAAAAAAAACATATAGCTTATACAAAAAGAAGAACAAAATTCATACATAAGCAGGCAATGGTTGTTATTTGAGAAAAAAATTGTGAGCTCAAAGGCCAGGCATTTGTATTTCAATATGTCTATCCCTTTGAAATGCAAATCAACATTGCATTTTTTTAATTGTACCCAATATGAACATTAAACCCAGCATACATCCTTTTTATTAGGGTGAAGCAAAAACGTTCGGGAAACAAACTAAAGGATTTCGAAATCTTCACAATAATCTGAAGTGAGCTTTGATTGTTAATCCAAACTTGTTTTTTAAAACAACAGTAACAGCTACAAGAAAACATATGGGGGATTCCAGCCATTATCTCAAATTAAAAAAAAAAACTTTCTAGAAACATTTACAATTGATTTTAGTCCCCCTTTTCCCCAAATTAGTTTTCTTGAAATAAAAATGATTGATTTGTTCCCAAGATTATGAGAAATGAGTTCAAGTTTGTTTTCTTAAATTTGCCCCCCAGGACAAGTTTAATCTAAAAGATAAAGGGAGAAAGATAGGGAACCAAATCTAAAAAAGGGGCGGCTAATGGATTTTATGGCTAAGGTTACTAGGGTGATTGACTACAGAGATAGAAGAGACAGGGATGATGTTGGACGGCTGTACAGACAGGGATGATGTTGGACGGTTAAGGTTCTTTTGTAATGAGGGAAAGGGATAGGTTAAAATCAGGAAGTGAGTTATGGACCAGATTGGGTTAGTTGACTTAATGGCTGGGCCGAGTGGAATGTCTTGGGTTGAAGAAGTGGGTCACGGACGTTGGAATGTGAAGAAATGGGCTGAAGAAGTATGTTTATTGGGTTAATGGTGATAAGGAGGGCTAAAAAATGAAAAAAAGAAGAAGAAGAAGGATTGGCCTTAAGTGAAATTGGTAATTGGGCTGAATGGATTTTAAGGATTGGACTCTAAACTTTTTCTTTTTTCTTTTTGTATTTTATTTTTCTATTTCTAAATTTTGTTTCTTTTCAATTTCTTTTGTTTCTTTTGTTTGATTCTGATATGCTTCTTTTTGTATTTTGTACTTTTTTATTTTTATACCTATTTTAATTAATAAAAAAATAAACTTAGACAAAATTAAGTGTTTACACTTGGGTCTTGTGGTCATGGGATGGGGCCAAGTAGGGACTTGAGTGAAGCTTCTTGTGAAACTTAAATGGCTTTGCCGTTGGGTATCATGGAAGTAGCTTCATTTGAGCTAAGATCTTGTATATCATGTGCTGGCAGTGGCGGTGAGGTATGGGCTTCACCAATTATATGAGGTACTGGTTGAGAAGAAGTAGTAGGTAATGCAAGTTGAGAGCACTCAACAAGTGGTGCAGGTGATGAAATTGAAGGTACTGGTGAATGAAAGCAACAAGCAGGAAGATATGGTGTATCTGTCATAAAAGAAATGAGTCAGAAGGAATGATCTCCAAATTACCTAAAGCAAAACCAGGCCTAAGTAACACATTAGAAGAATGTAAGTTACTTGCACATGTACCATGCTGATCAATTTTTGAATACACGAAAGGGATAGTGGTCGGGATAAGGTTGGCTTGTAGCTGGGATAGGGTAGAGGGATGGTTAGATGGTTTGGTAATTAACTGGAATGGAAACAAAGACTCATTGAAGAGCACATTTCTTGACAAGTAGACTCTTCTAGATGGATCTAAACACTTGTATCATTTGTAATTATCACTGTACCCAAGGAAGGTACACATCACAAATCTAAAGTTAATCTTATGTTTGTTAAAAGGCCTAATGTTTGGGAAACAATCACAACCAAAAATCTTAAGAGGGTGATAATTTGGTTTGGAGTGAAATAAGGTCTCCAAAGGTGTTTTCTGGTTTAAGATGGGAGTAGGCAGTCTATTGCTGAGAAACACAGCCGTTTTGAAGGCAAAATCCCATAATTTTAAAGGTAAATGAACTTGTGCCAGAAGTGCCAAGCCATTTTCCACTATTATTCTATGTTTTCTCTCCATTATCCCCTTTTGTTGGTGAGAACTAGGGTATGATACATGGTGAACAATGCCATGTTCTGTGAGAAAGGGAGTAAAGGCTCTAAATTGCCCTCCCTCATCAGATTGTAATGTTTTGACTTTGGTTCCAAGCTAGTTTTCAACAAGGGTTTTGAAATGTTTAAAGGTTGAGAGTGCTTCTGATTTTGACTTGAGCATGTATATCTAGGAATATTTTGAGAAGTTGCAGTTCTACAAATTATGACTTGCTTTGTTAATGCATTGAACATTAATGACTTGGGAATGATGAGATTAGTAGCTTCGGTCACAGAAAGCGAGTATCTCGAAGAAGGAAATGGTGGAGGAGAGGGCAAATGGCGAACATTCGTGTGGGTATCTCAAAGAAGGAAATTGTGAAAATGGCCCAGAGAGGTGATGGGGAGAAATTTGGGAAAATTAGGAAAAATGACGTGAATATTACTTTTGTTGTGTCAAATTTTAAGTTGATGTGCAACATAATTAGAATTAGGCTGATATGAAAAATAATATGGCCACATCGTCACAAAGTTAATTAGGATTAGATAAAAGAACTAAATTAAAACTTTAATGAAATTAAAAAAATTATATTATTTAAATTAAAATTAAAGAGATTAAGTTGAAGGTGACAAAAGCGTCATGGAATATATATAAATAATAAAAGTAGAGGAGAGAGACTTTGTTATAGTCAACTGAAGTCAATTAAATATTGTGCCAAATAACAACAACAATGATTTATGGTCTTAGATTTGTCCAATATCGGACACCCTTGTCTGACTTCTCGTTTGAGTTTCGTTTATTAAAGATACGTAAATAAAATAAAAAAAATATTTTTTTTATTTTAAATTATTTATTATTTAAAGTAATGATATAAGAATTAAGATAACTATTAAATAATTTAAATTTTAATAAAAAATAAGTGTATTTGACTAAATTATCCTTATTAAAATTTATTTAAACTCTTGTTACTACTCTGTTGAAGATAATAATAAATATAGATATTGTTAAAAAAATAACAATTAATTTTTTATTGGTAATGTAAAACGACAGATAATTTAAAACAAAATAAAACTCATAAAACGACAGATAATTTGAAACGAATGTAGTATATAGACATGTTATATACATTATCTAATGAAATGTTATTTCTAATATGTCTTTATGCTTATTTTTCTTTAACTAAATCCATCTATATAACTAGTACATCAAATATATTTAAGAATTTTATCGAATAGAAGAATAACAAGGCAATCGTTTGATGGTCATTTTACTTTTCAAAGCAAAAGTGGAGTTGTTAATAAACATTCAAACTCACAAAAAGGTTAATTAAACAGTATTCAATGACTAGACATAAAGGGCTTCACCTAGTGTAGGTGTGTGGGGGCTGTAGTCTCCAAACATTTTAAAAATTATATATATAATGTAATATATAGTATTTTTAATATATAAATATGAGTTATAGCTTTTCCAAAAATTATAAAAAATTTATTTTTCAAAATTTTTAAGAAATTGTATATATAATGTAATATATATAGTATTTTAAATATAAAGAATATGGATTTTAACCTCTCCAAATGTTATAAAGATTTTTATATATAATATAATATATAGTATTTTAAATATAAAAATATTATAATTTAACCCTATAATTTTTTTAAAAAAATAAAAGAGAAATGTTATTTTTAGAAAATTTATAAATTTTTTAACTAATTAATATATAATAAAAATGTAAAAAAATAAAATAAGTGATAATAATTAATTAAAAAATATCTTTTAAAAAATATTTTTATAAAAAGCATTTCTTGTAATAAAAAATATCATCTAAAGACATTTTTATCCTGGAAAGCTTCATGCAACCATCAAAATCCGTTTCAATGATAAATTCATAGAGTAATGCAAACCATTAAAATAATTATATCTAAATTTAAACATAATCTATATCAATGAAAATTTCCTAGAATATAAAAATAATTTTGCTCTCATCCATATATGTTCGTCGCTCTCTTGGAGTTTTTTTTTTTTTAATCTACTTAAACAATTCCTAGTCATAAATGAAATAAAGTATATTAAAATCACAGCTTCATTTCTTATAAATTTTTCAAATAAATCAAATTTGATCAAAATAAAATCCCTCATAGATGCCAACTTTTTTAGTTACCATTTAAGTCAAAAAAATTCAGCTTAACCATAATTAACCTAGGGAAATCATTTCTAATATTTCACATATATTGAGTTGCAGGCCTTATTCTTCTCGTCTAAGCCATGAACTAAAGTAAATTTGTTCGTCGACTAAGATTTCTAGTAGATTAGACACGGATTAACAAAAACTTAGATGAGAGATGGATTGGCATAAACATAGATTAGAGTCATATTAACAAAAACTTAGTGACTCAATAGTGACAAATTAATTAGCAATAATTTCCCTGCTAATTAGAGATGACTTTCATTCAAGTTTTTTCTATTTGATCAATGAAGAATTGGCCATGAATTAGACAAAAAATATTCTGTCGCTATCTTGTTTACCAATGAATTAGCAACACAATTATTTTTATTGATAATTAGTGACCTCATTTTTGTCACGACCCAATCCTGGGCACGTGACCGGCATAGAAAACCACCATTATGATGACATCCTACAAGCCTTTAAATGTACACATGCTTTCATAGTGACGACACAACACTAATGTAAGACCTTTGTTGACCCCAAACCATGCATATTCTAATCCAACTGTCCCAAACCTTAGCCGTTGCTCCATTCGTCTTCCAAAAAAAAAAACCTGCAGTATACACTGGAAAAAAATAAGAGAATGGTGAGTCATAGACTCAGTGAGATGAAAACCTCTACCCAAGGGTACAAGTTTGAAAATAACAATAATAGTTACTTAGGTAGATAAAAAAAAACATATATGAAGGTATCTAAACATCGAATGTCAAGTAAACAAACTGAGATTACGTCAACCTCAAATTCTTATTCAAAATAGTAGTCTCATTATGAACATCAAGTATGTCAGGACTTATCACGGTGAAATATTTAAAAATATATTGAAGCAGAGTAAAAGCAAGTCTGGGAGGATGAATCCCTTGTTCCACATTTTCTCGGTATAAGTATCATTCACGAAAATATGAATACATTTAACAAGATGGATCCACTGCTTCTTCACAAGAGAAACTCTCACATTCACATAATTGTACTGAAACAATTCGGCTATCAGAGATAGCATTCAAGTCACTAAGTATAAATTCGGAGTAATCTCACGGATACCACTGTATCAGAATATAGTCCATGGATAATCAGTTTTACTATATGCACCTAGGGTTTCTCTCTATAAGTAGCTAAAGGATCCATCCAAAAATAATGTTCACCCATCACACAAATTCCATCACCTTTGTAAAATTTTCCATGAAAATAAATCAGTACTTCATAGTTCAAAAGGAATCATAACTATAACAATAAAGAACAATAAACCCATAAGT
>JASKGM010046198.1:9194-21163 GCA_034509205.1 Ceratonia siliqua
TTTATTTGTTTATTTAAATATTAAATATTATCTATATAATATGTTATATTATACTATATATATATATATATATATATATATATTATTATATATATAAAAATTTAATTCAACTAATTCAACCACAGTTGAATTAATGAACCGTGAATCACTCTCTTTATCGATTTAATGATTGATCTGATTTTTAAATCATTAGTTATTTATGTAAGACCAATATTTCTTTGCTACAAATGATTAAAAGTTTTCATTATGTTAAAAATATAACTTTTTATTATTTTCTTTTTTATATTTTAAATTTATGACAAATTACCCTTAACTTCATTTAAGATCTGTTAATATAATATTTTATAATCTTTTTGTTTTAAATTAATATTATTTACCCTTAATACTATATAATAAGTAAATATATGATTGATAAATAAAAATAAATTAATATATTTATGCCTTCATAAAATTTTAAATATTATTTTAAAAATGTTATTTATCAAACTTGAAAGGAGATGTAGTAATTTGATGGAAATTTATAAAAGATCTAATGAACTGATCTTACTACAAAAAATGTCTATAGCATCATCCTAAGATCTGAGCTACACAATTGACATGTTCAATGCTTAAGATTTTTAGCGACAATTGTCATCTGCTGCTTTATTCGGCAGCCAACTGCCATTGCAATATTATTTTCCTTATTTGAAGAATATAAAAGTGTAAAACAAAGTTTTCAATATATATAATATTACTTCAAATTAATAAATGATTTATCTTTCAAATCAAGTCAGCACTAAATATAATACTAAAATAGTAAAATCAAAGGGACTAAAGGTAGTGTGGAACTTTTTCATTGAAAAAAAACTATTTTTTATGTATTTAAAAAATATTATTTAGTTATACACTAAATATATATATCTTCCACTTAACTTATACATCAAACAAAACTAAATTCTCTCAAGTAATTTTGATCTGTCAATTTAACTAATTTTTTAGTTTATTTAATTGTGATTGAATTTGAACTTTTAATTTTTAATTTTAAAAATGATTTAAGTATCATTAAGTTACAATTTGATTGATATACTAATTAAGTACTTAGTCAAAAGTTAGGTATTAATAAAAATATAATTTTATTTCCTTAACATGTCGTGGAAGGAATGGGAAAGGTTGCAATTAAATATAAAGAAAATTGAGAAATGCAATCAATTTTTATTTATCAACAATTAATAAGTTCTTACTAAAATTGAAATAATAGGAATTTAGAAAAAATTAAAATTGAGATTTATTTTTCCTTTATCGCATTATGATGTTGTGCAAATAGGACTTTTCGAACAAAAGGGAGAGTAAGTGGAAATATTGGAATTTTTGGTCAATCCACAGATAACGACTCATGGGAATTTCCTACTTCAGCATATGCCTAATCTAATGTCTCCACTTCATTGCTTTGACCAGTTGCCAACGTTTTAAAACAAATTAAATGACTAGACGTTGGCTAATATATCAAACAAAGTTTATTTTTTATAAATTCATATATTCTTATATTCTTTATTCTTATTAAATTATATTTTATAAACATTTATCTTGCTAATTTCTATGAATAATAATTGATTTTTTTACTCTATATTCTAAGGATACAGAATTGAATTTTGATAAAAATAAATTTTGTAAAGTGAATTTGGCCATGCATTTAAAAAAATGAAAGGTAACTGAATAATTATCAATTAGAATTCATAAAAATAATTTATTTGTAATTTATAAAAATTTAATTTAATTTTTTTCTATTAATAATTCAATAAAATATCTGATATTTTTATAAAAAGTTACCTAAAAAGTTTGGTGGCTTTCTAAGACGGTTGCAGTTGTTGACCTATTCCTACTTTTAAATAAATTAAAATTTTAATTTTGCTCATAACTATCAAAAAGTGAAATTTTTTAATAAACACATACTTTTTTCCTTTATAAGAAATTATAAAAAGCCAAGCTTTTGCAAAATTGTTCTAAAATTTACTTTTATAATAAAGTTATAATAATTTAATCATTCACAAATTCAATCTAATTGGTTAAGACTTAAGATTTGAGCTACAACTTCTGCCCCTAAAAACAGGCTACAACTATGGTAATTTGTTATTGCAGATTTTTCTATTTTTATTTATAAATTATATTTTTTATTCATATTAAATGAGTATAATAATAATAATAATAAATTTTTAAAAGTACACGTATACTTTTTATAAAATAAAGAGTAATATGAATTATCATTAATAAAATATGAAACATTAAAAACAAGCAGATAAGTATTTAATTCTTTGATGAAGTACACCTAACATGTTCTGCCATCCCCAAAACGCGTATAGCGCGTGAAGATGAAACCTTGGATTTCCTGCCTTCTTCGCAACATCTTCGGCTGGGTTTCTGTCCTTCTCAAAACCACATTATAAAACAAACAGCACCCAATTCTCAAAATACATACACATTCGTTTCTGGTTCTGCAATCTGCATTCTCTTTCGGCATCGTTCTTCTATCTTGTCGCTTACTTTCTGTTGGGTTTGTGCAGAGATTTTCAATATGGTTCGGGTGAGTAACAATTTGATTGGGATACTCAATTTCTTGACGCTTCTTCTCTCCATTCCCATACTCATCGCCGGTGTTTGGCTCAGCAAACAAGCCGACACCGAATGCGAAAGATGGCTGGACAAGCCAGTTATTGTGTTGGGTGTCTTCCTTTTGTTGGTGTCACTGGCAGGGCTCATCGGCGCTTGCTGCCGAGTCACCTGGCTTCTCTGGGTTTACCTTGTGGTCATGTTCTTGCTCATTGTTCTTGTGTTCGCCTTCACAATCTTCGCCTTCGTGGTCACCAACAAAGGGGCTGGACAAGCGTTATCCAATAGAGGGTACAAGGAGTATAGGCTTGGTGATTACTCTAACTGGTTGCAGAAGAGAGTGAACAACACAAAGACCTGGAACAGGATTCAGAGTTGTCTGAAGTCTGGGAAACTCTGCTCCAAATTCCATGACAAATTTGTCAACGACAATGTCCAAAAGTTTTATACTGAGAACTTATCGGCGCTTCAGGTACTTTAAAATTGTATAAAGTCGGCTGCTTTCTTGGTTTTTAATCTGGTTATTATCAAATTTTGACGTGCATTTCTTAGTTTAGGACAAATTAGTCTTAATCTCTGAGATTTCGCTTCACCACAAAAGGGGTTATCCAATGTTTGTTTAATTTGATCTGATTTTATAGTCTAATACCGTATGAGCATTCGTCCCCTTCGATTTGATTTGGATAATGAAGTATCTATTTGTTAGAGGTTTAAGTTTGCTTTTGAGTCCTGGTTAAACTTTGAAGCAAGTTCTACTGATATTTTATTAAGACAAATTGCCCGTCTCAGTAGACTTTAAACTTCCATTTGAACACGGCTTGTGATTTTTTATTATGGGTCTGAAATTAAGTTTGACTCGTAAGGCAGCCATTAACGCATAATGATATAATCAATAGATGGCAGTGTCTTCCTCCGCAGAACGTGAGTTTCTAATATATAGAGATTTCTGGAAAAAAAGTGAGCTTTTTGTCAGATCGAACATGTGAGTTCTATTTTATATCTTTTCCATGAAGTGAAGGTTCCTTTTTAAAAGTAGATCAACTTTTAAATTCGGGTTGGCTTTCGTCTGAAAGAAAAAAAAATTATTATTTTATCATGCTGATTTCCAAATTCCGATGCATTTTTTGGTCAAATTCTTTAATTTTTTTACCATTATTTTTTCCGAGAAAGTTCTGTTGAACTATCACGTTTGATGTGCATTTATCTTGTCAAATCAAAATATTGATTTCTTCATTCTAGTTGCAAGATTGGTTACTTTCCATTATACTTTTGTTTCATTGGTTAAAATCAATTCTGTTCAACATTCTGAATTAAATGACACAGGACTAACATCAGTCTTATTTGAATAAAAATTATCACTAAACTGCAGTTGTAGATTTTCTTTTCCTTTCCTTCCTAAGGCAAAAAAGAAAGCAATTTGTTTCCTTTTCCTTTTCCTGCCCTGGTCAGTTATTACTTATTAGGTGCATATGGCGGAGGTCTGAATCTGTTCTTAAAACTGTTGATAACATTTCCTAGTTTTCAACAAACGATTTTGGACCTACGGAAGTTGTTTGGATAATTTGTATTCTTTAAAATCTTAAATATAATGTATAAAATGTCATGATTTAAAAATTTTATATTTAGTGTAATAAATAAAAGTTGTCACAGAAAAGTTAGTAAAACTAAAATTCAAGGATATGAAATCTCTATAAATTTTGAATGGTATGAAATACTATTTAAAAAATGTACTCCTCTATGTCTTTAGATGACACTGTATATGTTGAGTATATATCATAGATGACATTATATATCTTGACATATTGGACATAAAAAATACCAGAATAAAGATGACGGGATATCAAGCAGTTCTATTGTGTGCTTCTAGTTTGCGCTGCAGCTTTCATTTACTATTCATTCGTTTTTTTCTTATTCTCTGCTTTTGGTTTGTAAAATTTTGAGTCCTAATGAAATTTCACTGTTTGTTTGTGTTTGTGCAGTCTGGGTGTTGTAAGCCATCAAACGACTGTAACTTTACCTACCAGAGCCCAACAATGTGGAACAAGACAGCAGATTCAGTCCTTACCAACCCAGACTGTAATGCTTGGAACAATGATCCAAACGTTCTGTGCTTCAATTGTCAATCTTGCAAGGCTGGGTTACTGCAAAACCTTAAGACTGATTGGAAGAAGGTGGCTATTGTTAACATCATATTCCTCATCTTTCTCGTCATTGTCTACTCTATTGGATGCTGCGCATTCAGGAACAACAGGGCTGATAACTGGAAGGGATCATATAACCGATATTAACCTCAGTAGATACTAGAGTTAGTATAATGGCATGTAGATGTGCTAGATTATTTGGTTTATTTACTGGATATTATACTCTGTTTTCAGAACAGAGGCCTATCTTATTATGCTTATTGTAAATTTTTCCCTAATTTATTTTTTATATCCCATATATACCTTTAATTTAATTGAGTATTTTCTTGATCATGTCGTCTATTTCTGATGATCCCTGTGGGAAAAGATTATCTAAATCATTACTTAGAATTTTTATAAATCATTGTTTCTAAATTTGGAAGAACTTAGTCCTCAAATATTGTCAACATTTCTTATTTATTTGTGGATTATATAGACATGCAACTGCACATTCACCTCAACTTTGTTGATTTTGTTTAAAGGATTCTTATTCACTGGTTAAGCCATACAAATTAAGCGTTGGCAATTGAAGTAATTTTTTTCTGTGTTTGAATGGTGGTGTTTGGGAGCTATATTGAAGCTTGCCTTCATTGGCCTCTGCTTGGATAAGGGAATCTGGTTTGATCTGTGTCCAAACAGACAGTGATGGATGAAGTCAAGTTAGACTTGGTAATCCACCACCTTTTCCTGCTTGCTTATTGATTGATGAGCACAGGAGTTTTCCTTAATATATTGCTGAGTCCCATCCTTTTGTTTTCAGTGGAAGATGTAATCTAAAAGGAAGTATTTTCCACATGGTGGAGAAGTCCTCATCTGCCCTCCATCGTTTTCTCTATTTCAAACAATTTTTTCAATTACCCTTTTGAAAAGGAAGCGACTTTTGCTATATATTCATAACACGTTAACTATTTCAATTATCCTTTTCTATTTGTTTATGATCTTTTAAGATACGAAATTTCAAGTGTAAAAACTTTTGGAAGTGCTTATTCTACTTGTTCACGCAGTCTTGTTGTTGGGATTTTTCATTAACTATTTGGAATGAAAAATACATAAATATCGAAATAAACAAATAACAATGAAACGGTCTACCTGCTTTGGCTGCAGGCCTCTGTTCATCTTGGCATCTAAAAGATAAGGTCAAATGCTCAAAGCTAAGATGGAATGAATCATCCAAAATCAAATTTTGAGAGGGAACAACCAATGAGTTTGTAGCACATTAATATTGGAGTAATCTCCAGAGTTAAGGTTGCCAGTTCAACCTTAATCGGAACTAAATTAATTAAGAAGAATTTTGAGAAGGAACAAAAGATAATAAAGACTGAATTTGGATTTGAGTCATCATCGTTAAGCTAGGAAAGAGAAAGATATCACTAATTCATCTTGTTCTCTACATATTCTGATTTCTCTGATAGAAGTGGTTCTTCCAAATCTATTGTACAGCTTATCTGATAATTCTGTATGTTTGAATGTGCCTGTTGTTTAATGCTTTCAAGCTCTTTGCCTTTACCCCATAGCATATATAGCTTTTCATGTAGGAAAGTAGCAGATATTAAGGCTATGATGATTGTGGATAGAAGGTTGAACATTGCACAGAATAGGGGACCTCTTTGTGGGATACACCAGGTTTGAATAAAGAAGCTAACTGAAATTCGAATTCCCTATTTTCCTAAATGTGTGTAGTAGTAGTAGTAATAACTAACAATTGTTTACAAATGGAACCTGTTCTTGAGGAGCTTGACACTTACTGCATATAAACAACAGGAAAATTCCAGAGCTGAATGCAGACTCCATGCTTGAAGATTGTTCTCAAAGAGCAGTGTAAATATGGCTGCCTGTATTGCTGCCAGGAAACACAACCAAAAAGTCCAATATAAATTGTCAGGGCGGGCAGCTTGAAGAAATTGGTACCTGTATATCTATTTGATTTAATTGCATTTTTTTGCCCATAATTTGTTAAAGTTATAATTTTGATCCTCTTAATTTTATAATTAAGAATAGAGTCTTTTTAGTTTTGTCAAAGTTACAGCAAAGTTGTAATTTTGGTCTCCCTAATTTTATCTTGAAAGACTAAAACTATAATTTTGATGAAACTAACACAATCATATTGTTCATAATGAAATTAAAGAAATCAAAACTATAACTTTAATAAATTATGGGGACAATAAATACAATTAAGCATGTACATTTCTTTTACAAGCATTTGGGCCCAAATGAACCCTCCAGGCTATTCTTTTTCTTCTTTTGGTTTTTTTGGAAGGACATAATTTGGGCTTCATTGGTCCTGTCCAAGATTTCAATGGCTCACATCATAAATTTAATAAAAAAATTGAATTTTTTTTTTTAAACAAAAGCATGCATTATCAATTAACAAAAAGATTGAACCAACCATTCCTTATCTAATAAACCAGTTGACAGATAGATGGTATAGAAAAGGACTTAATTTAAATATACTCTATAAAAATAAAAATAAAAATAAAAATAATAATCCCACCTTCTCAATAATCTGATAATCTTGATATGGCTTGTGAGTTATGAACTAGACTTTGAGCTTATATTATATAAAATTTATTTTAAGTTTCAAATTCAAGCCTTTTAAAAACTAACCTAAACTTATTTTTATTTTTTTTTTAGTAATATAATTCTTAGTATTATATTTATTTTGAAACAATATTTATTTTTTATAAAATGTGAATATATTAATTTATCATTAACACAAACTTAATAAAAATAAAAAATAAGAATAAATTAATATATTTAAACATTTATAAAAAATCAAATATGATTTAAAAATATAAAAAATACTAAGTATTATGGTAACATTCACCCTAAAAATTAATAAATGTCATTTAGACTAGCATCTTGATTGTCGACTAACTTCAATATATTATTACTCGCTCAATTTCAAATTATCTGTCATTCTAACAGTTTTATTTTATTTCAAATTATCTATCATTTTATATTATAAATGAAATATTAATTATTATTTTTTAATATTATCCTTATTTATTGTTATTTTTAATAAAGTAATAATAAGAGTGTAAATTGATTTTAATAAAGATAATTTAGTTAAATATAATTATTTTTTACTAAAATTAAAATTATTTAATAATTTTTTTAATTTTATTTCATTATTTCAAATGATAAGTAATTTAAAATAAAAGAGGTATTTTTTTTAAGTTAAATTCTAATGTCATTGGCGGCTGCATCATTTATTATTAGCATTAAAATCCCAACCCCGAAATCATCACCCACATAAACAACCGAACGCCCTTTCTCCGTTCCCAGTCTCCGTCCATGTCAAGTGGGTATTAAGGTTAGTTATATCACTAGAAGCATCCTTTGCATGACACGTGTTTCAGGCCCACACTAGGCCCATTTTAACACGCCTAAACCCATAGGCAACAAAAGCCCTTTCGTGGGCCTTTTCCCCGCAGTATTCTTGTTATTAGTTGGGCGTTAATTAAATCCCATTCCCACTCATATAATAATTTCATTTTCTTAGTCATTTAAATTACCAAATGTTTATTCAGAACCATTCGTTTATTTTATTATTCTGAAAAAATTGAATAACATCGTTATACCACCTTGTAGTGGACGGAAGGCTTGAGAGAAAGTAGAAGAAGTGGTTGTGATTCAAGAAACTAAAGCCACCACAAACAAATAACGTTACTTACATAATTATAATTTTTTTAATTATTTATTATTATTCATATTCCCTCCCTTGTCTTATTCCATTATTAGATGAATGATTGAAAATTTTTTTGTAAGAGATGTAAAATATTGTCATTGTTACAAGAATAAACTTCTTTAAAACAATTTATATTCTAGAAGTTTCTGAAAATTACTGTTACTTTATTTAAATATAGTTAAGTTGTAGACATTTTTTGAAACTTTAATGTTTAAATTAATTTTCATTATTTATGATCATACTAAAAAAATTGTTATCGACAAGTTAATCATATTATATAAACCATTAAAAATAGTTTATTCTAAAAATTTCTCAACGTTATTCTTATTTTATTTTTTAAAAAAATTAAAATACAAATATCATTTGTCTAAATCTATATATAACTCATTCCATTTCTACCAATCGATTATACTTGAATGTGATTGTCGTAATGTAACTTTCAACAATAAAAAAAAGTGAAGTGTATAAATGGCATATTTTGATAAATATTATTGTAAAATCTATTGACAAAAAAATTATTAAATCTAACAAAAATTTTCTATAATAAAATAGTAAATAATAAGAAGTCGATAATAACAATAAAAGTAAAAATAAAAAAAGCTTTGCCGACTGAAATTTTCTGTTAATTTTATGCTAAATGAGTATTTTATTAGTTATATTATAATTGCCAGTCAAAGTTTTTCTCCCTCAATTTTTTATATATTTGATTTGAAGCAATGAAATATTTTTAATATTACCATAATATAATAATACTTTTATTTATGTTTTATCATGTAATTTATTTTTAAATTTAATTAAATTAACTATTAAAATTAAAAAAATTAATTATGTATTAAAATATTTATGATAATAATATTTAATTTTTTAATATTATAATAATATTAGAAATGTTCTTCTCTTATTATTGGCATATCAATTTATATTTATATATATATATATATATTGTGGTGCTTAAAAAGTTAAAATTAAAATGGCATATGACAGTGTGAAATGAAATTGAAATAATTACAAATTTTAATGGTAAGTGGACCTTCCCTGAGTCCTGAATCATTATAGTTCATTTGCAGCAATGAATGGTCTTATTCCATAATGGTCAGACACAAAATATCGCACATTTTCCGGGACAATTTGGTTTAATTCATTTATTGATGTTCTTAAAATCCTATTCGGTTAGCAGTTGACACTATAATCTATAATACTCCTTCTATATTTTTACAATTTTTTTATTTTAATAAAATATGTAATTAATATTTATAACCATAAATAATTTGTTTTTATGTAACTTTTTTTTTATAGAACCCCTTTTATTTTTGTGAAGTTACTTTTTATTCTTTCTTTCTTTGTGTGTAAAATAGAATTCCAAGAAAGATATTTTTCTCTGGGAAAAAATAGTAGAAATAATTAAAGACCAAATAGATAATACATTTATAGTTAATTAACTACTTGATAATTTGTTTTAATTTTTTAAATATATAGTCACAAAATCGTTGTCCTTTTTGGATCCTGAAACACGAGTTTGGAAAATTTTTGAAATAGAAACATAATCGTATCAGTAGTTAGGTAGGGGAAGATTGTATTTATATTATGGTAGTGACGTTGGATAATCACAATCTTAAAATAAATTCATCAATAATTGATATATTAAATTCGATAAAAAGTATATGATAACCATTGTCTATTGCATAAGTTTGTTTCTGGCGACAGTTGAGCATAAACGTTAAAGGGATTGTCTCCTCCGTTTTGTAGGACAATTTTATTTTTCAAATATTGATATGAAAAACAATTTTTTTAATAATTAATAATAGAAAATATGATTAAACAGTTTATTTTATGTAATTATCTTTAGAAATATTATATTACAAATAATGCCATAAGAATCAATACTTTTCTTTAACATTATTTAAAATTTTTTAATATATACATTACAAAAAATAAATTTGCCATTTCTCTTCCTATATATACCTCATGTATATTTAGTCACATCTAATTAATTCCAAGTGAGATGAACTAAAATGACTTTCTAAATATAATTATGATCAAGTCATAACCTTATAAATTATGATTTTAGATTTCCAAGTATATTTATGTCAAGCACATCTCACCTTTTTTTATATAAGAATTAATTGATAGTGATATAGGATTCCATATATTTATATTATTAATTAATAATTTTCTATGGAATTAAATTTTTTATTTTATCACTATATTAATATTTCATGTCAAATTTTAAAAAATTAAATAACTTTATATATATATATATATATATATATATATATATATATATTATAAGTTAATCATCATCTTAAGATTAAGGGCGTACCCGATACTAATTTAAAGTATTTAAAAAAATAAATTTCTCTAAAAATTTGTTCGGGAGTTTTGATAAGAATATAGTAAAGTGGTCATTAATAAAGTGAGCTATACTGTTTTTTTATGTTAAATGAGAAAAGAGATTGGGGTCTCCTTAAAGTTATAATGATCATTAATAAAGTGAAATAATTCTTTTTAGTATGATGTCTTAATATTATTTTTTAATGCATATAATAAATTAAAGTAAAACAATAACTAAATAAGTAATGGGAATTCAAATCATCATAAATTCTCCAATTTTGAAAAGTTTAAAAATTGAAGAATAGACTGAGTTAGAAATCTATCGATCTATCATAAACCATCAATCCCATTGTATTAATAAAAACATATCTAAACAATAATTTAAAATTCTTTTCAACCCATTTTTTTTTTGTCTATAAAAAGTTCAACCATTTAAAATTTCCCCCTCTTAAATGTTAGCAACCGAGGGGGTAAGGTTTAGAAACTCGTGAAAAATCGAGAAATGAATGCTTTGGGGTGGGTAGTTGGGCTCATAAACATAGATATTACGATATACTCTGACGAGTCCCAGGCTCTCAGCCATTTCCTATTTCTGTCCTTTGTGAAAGTGCAATCTAAGGAGAAGTTGTAGTAGAAGCAGCAGCACCATGTCCAGATTCTTTCCCCCTTCCTCCCAATGGAGGTTTCGTATTCATCCTTGATTTGAGTTTCAACTTTGACCTCATCATCTTTTCTTATTATGTTTTTCTTTCTTCTTTTTCTGGTATAGCTAAAATCTTCTTTCAATTTCTACCTATATCATTGATTGCCCAATAATACAAACCGTACCTCTCTTTTAAAAAATAATATATAAATAATAGCTCCTAAAGTCAAGTGTAATGGCAATATAGCATTGCAAATATTAATGTCCATTCCAAGGAACTAAATTTTTAACGAAACGCTTGAAATGTTCGAAAAATTTTTGTTTTCAGTGACACCAAAACGAAACGACATTCCAGTTTCGAAATATCAACGAATCGTAATATTTCGGTTCATTTTGGCAAAAATCGAACCAAAAGCACCGAAACGGAACGAAACGAAAAAAAAAAGGAGAGAAGAGTTGTTCAGTATCAAGATTGAGAAGAATCTAAACCTATTTTGAATTCTGAAACTAAAAGAAAATAAAGAAACTGATAAGATTGAGAAAA
>JASKGM010046209.1:0-16542 GCA_034509205.1 Ceratonia siliqua
GCCCCCTTGGCCGATGTGGGACTTCTACAAGGCTTTCCATACTCAACCCAGCATCCCTCTGATGCCTCCTGCATCATTTGACGCAGGGACACAGAGTCAAGCAACCTAACTCCCCCCAAAAGCTAGCTTGTGGGGTGAGGATTGCTGCGGCTCTTATATCCCCAGCACCGAAGGCCCCCTTGGCCAATGTGAGACTTCTACAGGGCTTTCCAGACTCAACCTTGGTCCCTCTGATGCCTCCTGCATCATTCACCCACCCTAAGAATTCACAACACCACATCCCTAGGCTCTGATACCATGACGCATGAACACAAGAGTCAAGCAGCCTAATTCCCCCCAAAAGCTAGCTCGTAGGGTGAGGATTGCCGCGGCTCTTATATCCCCAACACCGAAGGCTCCCTTGGCCGATGTGGGACTTCTACAGGGCTTTTCAAACTCAACCTTGGTCCCTCTGATGCCTCCTGCATCATTCACCCACCCTGAGAATTCACAACACCACATCGGTAAGCTTTGATACCATGATGCAGGGACACAAGAGTTAAGCAGCTTAACTCCCCCCAAAAGCTAGCTCGTAGGGTGAGGATTGCCGCAACTCTTATATCCCCAACACCGAAGGCCCCCTTGGCCGATGTGGGACTTCTGCAGGGCTTTCCAGACTCAACCCAGGGTCCCTCTGATGCCTCTTGCATCATTCACCCACCCTGAGAATTCACAACACCACATCGCTAGACTCTGATACCATGACGCAGGGACACAAGAGTTAAGCAGCCTAACTCCCCCCAAAAGCTAGCTCGTAGTGTGAGGATTGCCGCGACTCTTATATCCCCAACATCAACATCGAAGGCCCCCTTGGCCGATGTGGGACTTCTACAGGGCTTTCTAGGCTCAACCCAGGGTCCCTCTTATGCCTCCTGCATCATTTGACGCAGGGACACAAGAGTCAAGCAGCCTAACTCCCCCCAAAAGCTAGCTCGTAGCGTGAGGATTGCCACGACTCTTATATCCCCAACATCGAAGGCCCCCTTGGCCGATGTGGGACTTCTACAGGGCTTTCCAGGCTCAACCCAGGGTCCCTCTGATGGCTCCTGCATCTTTTGACGTAGGGACACAAGAGTCAAGCAGCCTAACTCCCCCCAAAAGCTAGCTCGTAGGGTGAGGATTGCCACGGCTCTTATATCCCCAACACCGAAGGCCCCCTTGGCCGATGTGGGACTTCTACAGGGCTTTCCAAGCTCAACCCAGGGTCCTTCTGATGCCTCCTGCATCATTCACCCACCTTGAGAATTCACAACACCACATTGCTTGGCTCTGATACCATGACGCAGGGACACAAGAGTCAAGCAGCCTAACTCCTCCTAAAAGCTAGCTCATAGGGTGAGGATTGCCGCGGCTCTTATATCCCCAACACCAAATGTCCGCTTGGCCGTTGTGGGACTTCTACAGGGCTTTCCAAACTCAACCCAGGGTCCCTCTGATGCCTCCTGCATCAGATAGTCACTCTTTAGCTTCTATTTTGCATTTATTTTGTCAAGGCTTTCATACGCTGTTCGCCTAATCCTATGAAAGTGGAAATCTGTTATTGCTAATGCCTAATAATATTTATGTTAGTGTTGGTCTAAGTGTGTGTGTTTTTATTTATTTTTCATTTAGCTCCAACTGGGGTTTGAACTCGCAACCCTCAGCTTAGAGAAAACTCCAGTATCACTAAGCTAAAGGTTCATTAGTAATGTTGGACTGAGTTTTGATCTTACAAATTGGTAATATCAACTTCTGTAGATTTAGCATGCTCAGTATTGCATGTGTGAATGTGGGAAGGGAAGGCTTGAGTACCAACACCAATATTGGGTAGCAGAATAGGGATAGAAATTTAGTTGTAAGATTGATGGTCCAGCATTGTATATAAGCTTTCACATGGCTAGGGTTGGGGTTGTTTGTAGGATAGAAGTATAGGACTTGGATTGGGTTGATGGATTCTTTACGGTATGATAAAAGTGTTGGGGTTGAAAGTTTCAAATATTTAAAAACAGGGATCAACATGTAATTTATTCATTCACTCTGCAACAAGAAACTGTAAGAATTTAGAAGCATCAATTTGGAGACCATTGAAGGGCAAAATGGAATGCAGGATTTCCGAACATGAAGGTGCCAATTGTCATCAGAACGCAGCCTCAAGGTTGACGTTTTGTAAGATGATTGACCTTTTAAGAAAGGCAGTAATAAGACTATACCCGCAATTAGTTGAAAAGGAAATGGAAGAGTTAAGAGGGTTTAATGCAATGTTCTTTCTCTAAGTTTTGGCCATAAATTCAGTGCGATGGAATAATGAGAATATGTTTTCATAAATCCAACTATTGCTTTCTTTCTTTCTTTCTTTTAACCCTTGCTGGAGATATTTTAGGCTGACTTGGTTTCTGAACTTACTGACAAAGCCCTAATCTTCCTTTTACGCTTTAATTTATCAAGTTCGATGAATATGTTCTGTTTCGTCACTATGAATTTCCATTTAAGAATTGAATGAGGAATGTAATAAGATTTCTTAGTGGGAGATACATACATGCTTAAAAATATTTGTAATTGGTTGTTTAACTTTCTAGACACTTCTGGAGATTAACCTTTGAGCTATTTTGGATTGGAAAAAATTTAGGTGAAGATCCTTAGTGTTTGATATTAGGTTTTTCAATTAACGAATGACACTTCATCAGGTCCACTAATCAATGAATGACATATGTAATCAATTTTTTATTAATATCTAATTGTATACACAACACATTCATTGACTGAATAACTTGATAACTAACACCAAAAAAACTTGAGTTTTGTCCTTTTGCATTTGGTTCTTAGTACACTTGAGCAGACTAATGCATATTTTCACCCAAAATTTGTGCTCTATGACCTTACCAACATATATGTTTCTTTCTTTTCATCTGTTTTTTTAGTAAATTATTTTCTAGTGCCTTAATCCAAAGGTGCTATATTTTATAACAGTGCCTTGTGTGATTTCACTTTCTTCTTTAATATTGTTTTGAAAGCAATGTTTTGAATTTATTTAAGATCTCAAAGAAAATAGATCTCATGAGAGGCACCATTTTGGAAGAGGGTTGAAACTTCATTTTTTTTAATACTTATATTTGAGTGTGATGATAGGTGAGGAAACTGGAAACTTTATTTGTGAATCATTGGCGAGTAAGAGGGTTGAAGCCGCCCAGTCACAAGCTATTACCAGACCCCCTGCTGTGTGTTAAAGGACCACCTCCTCGGTAAACTAGAATAAACTCTGTATAACGTCGAAGAATGCTGCACTGGAGAAGTCCATAAATGTCAATATAGTTGTTCAGTTATTGATGACATTTTATTTCTTTTGATAAAAGAAAGCCAAATAGATAGCTTGAGCAAGGGTAAATTTTATGGGTTTTTCTTGGGTAAAGCAAAAAAGTATAATCAACAACAAAAATTCCAAGGATCTTATTTCTAATTTTTTGTGGGGAATGGTTATTGATAAATTATTTTATTATTAACTTCTAAGCTTGTGTCTTGGAAAGAATCAGATCTTTTTGCCTAAATGCGACAGCTCAAAGATTTATGGGACATAGCCAACCTGTTTTCTTCGTACAGACCTTTGAAAAAAATTAAATTCTGAAGCAGAGACCCTCTTTTCACTTTTCTTAAATAAAAATCCAAGTTCATGGAAGGTTTGAAAATTGAAAGGGATTGAATAGAGTCCTAAAAGTGACACCAAATCTGCTACCTCTATTGACTCCTCTCCAACATTTTCGTGCAAGCCCAACCACTCTCTGTCATCTCATTTAGTTGGAAATAACTCAGTTGCAGATTCAGTGTTTTGGAATTGGATCCCTTTTCTCCACTTGTCTTATTTCCTATGGAGAATGGATTACCCCTTTTATATATATGTGGCCATCCTTTTAAGCATTTCTGCCCCACTGGAATGTTGCAACTCTTCATTACTTCATCATACTTTTGGATTTCCTATGCCAAATCATCTAATTTATCTAACATTCAAAATTTGAGTCACAAATTTACAAAATTTAAGATAACTAGATTCAGGTATCTTCAGGGAATATTTATTTTTTATTGTGTGTGAAATAATTTTATAACGAATATCTTATAATGATACTAAAAATGAGTGAAATACAGTAAAACAATATAGGGTCAATTATAATAACATCTCTTAAAATTTGGTAATATATTGCTTAGTATACCAAGTTAATTTTACTACTTGTCTGGTTAAAGATTGAAAAATAAAGATAAATTAATATATTTATATTTTCATAAAGCTAAATGTTATTTTCTAAAGAAAAAGAATAAAGAATAGTATATTACTAATCCTCAAGAAACGTAAAAGTAATCTAATAATTAATTTGTTCCAAAATTTACATCTTTATAAATTTTGCTATTAGGTTCTTTAATAAAAATGTAATGGGAAGACATATTTTTTAACTTAACACTACATTCTTAACTTTCAACAAAAACTCCCTCATAATCGAATCCAAATTCCATCAAGTTGCGTTATAATATGATGGGAGAAGTTAAATTGATCACGATTGTGTACATCTTTTTTTTTTAATATATTATTTTAAAAAAATCATGATTGTTTGTGCATGAACGACCACAATTTGATCAAAATGACCAGCTCTATTCTGCTCATAATCACACCCATAATTTTAATTGAACAATTTAATAACAAACATATAAAATATTATATATAAAATTTAAAATTTTCCAACGGAAGACACAGTTATGGCAGAAATATACGTAGGGAAGGAACGTGACCATTATGACCAACACTACTGAAAGCCAACCTAAGAACTGTACTGTTTATGTAGCATGGCAGATTATTTTTCCTTTTCCATACTGTTAAGATGTGATCCTTTCAAAATTGCAGGAAAATATGTAATAACATAGACAGAAGGAAGAAAAGTAAGAAGGAAGGAAACTAGTCAATCAACTTAACTTTATTTCTTTCATTTACACACAAAATCCCATAGAAAAAAATACAAAGATGAAGCATTGCAGGTTTTCATACTATACCAGGTTTTGTATGGAATATGTTTTTTCTTTTGTCAAATATTTATGAATATCATGTCTCCATCACCCTCCATAAATGTTGGGGTGTTGCAGGTTTCACGACTAAGTATTTGATATTAATTTCACGCGGACTCTCCTAATTTCATTGAAGCTGTCCGCGTTAGTAATCCTTACTTCTTAAGGATATGTTCAAGAAGAGCCAAGGCATTGTTAAGAGAGAGAGGTGGTATAGACTTGTTGAACTGAACTCAAGTGGTGTGTCTTTAATCTATTTGAATTGGAAAAAAGAAGCATTATTGGAGGAGGTAAGACGTAGTAAATAGTATGAGTAAATGCAGCCTGCAACACATCAACTAACCACATACTTCTCCACCTGTTAATATTTACTTCACTCTGTGAGTGAACCCTCTTATATTCCCTGTCTGCTCCCTTCTCCAAAGCACTTCAACATCTCCTTTCTCTCTTCTTTCTCACACAGTGTTCTAACCAGTCAGAGATGGAGAGGACAAGAAGCTCTCGTGTTTCTCCATTCATATGCATTTTTCTCGCTGGATTGGTTTCTCAGAACCTTGTCATCCCTGTAATATCCACCACCACCTTTGAAGATCAGAAAAACTATAACTCTACAGATCCACATTCTGGAACTCCTCACTCAGCTCTCTCTATCTCTCTCTCTAGATTTCTATATATATATATATATATATATATATATATATATATATCTCTCTCCCTCTCTATATATATATATATTCTATTTAAAGATCTTAAGTTCATGCATATTTACGTTGGAGATGAGAACTGCGGGCTCACATTTTGATATTAAAGTTGAATATTCATATGCTCAAAGAAGAAAAAAAAAATAGGGTGTTGGCTGGTTTAGTTTAATTAATTTGTCTTTTTATCTTTTTCTTGGCTTAAATTTTTTATTAAGGCCTATTATAAAAAATTAATATACTAATTGTTTCCTAATTTTTACAGGCAAAAACTATTAATAATAATCTAAATATATAGTAAAATAATCATTTTTAATAAATAAATTAATATAAGATTAAAAAACATAAAAATATATATGTAACAGTTGATTTTTCGGACTTGTTTAATTTTCACATAAAGAAAGCTAAATCAGTTATGATGGTTTGGTTTGATGTTCCAGTTTTGAATAACCTTAAAGAAACTATTTTGACATTTTCCTTGCCGCCTGACTATGTAAACTGACAAACTGTCTTCATTTCTTGCAGGCTCACACAGCAGTCCTCCCTCTCATGGCTCTGGAGGTGGTGGCTATGGAAGTTCACCACCCTCTCATGGAACCCCATCACATGGAGGTGGTGGAAGTTACGATCCAACCCCATCAACACCTTCAGATGGGAACTGTGAACCACCACCAGGACATGATCCTTCTCCAACGCCGTCAACACCATCAAACCCTCCCTCTGGAGGTGGTGGATACTACAACTCACCACCAACTGATGGCGGTGGTAGCCCCCCAACTCCGATCACCGTGAGCCCACCAACCACCCCAATCATTGACCCAGGCACCCCCACTATCCCGTCTCCCCCTTACCTTCCTTCCCCGTCTCCCTTCACTGGTACCTGCAAGTAAGCTCCTTTTATACTACGCAATATATACTTTACATTTGAAACTACTATTGCTAGGGGTAGGGCTGTCATGGAATCGAGCTGAATTCCAGTTTTTATATGTTCTAATTTATTTATTTATTTAAAATGACTGAGTTGAAACTCAAATTCGAGTTGTGATTTTTTTGATAATATATATTTTAATTTTATTAATAATTAAACTATTCGTAAAGTTAAATTACTATTGCAACTGAGATGACATTGTGAACATTTTTCTCTAATATGCAGCTACTGGAGGAACAACCCAGGAATCATATGGGGATTGCTGGGCTGGTGGGGAACCTTAGGGAGTGCATTTGGTGTCCCTAGTGTTCCAGGGTTTGGTGCCAGTGTGAGCTTACCACAAGCACTTTCCAACACAAGAACTGATGGGCTTGGAGCACTCTACAGAGAAGGAACAGCCTCCTTTCTCAACTCCTTGGTGAACCACAAATTCCCTTATACAACCAAGCAAGTCAGGGACAGATTTGTGGCATCGCTTGGCTCTAACAAGGCTGCAGCAGCACAAGCCAACCTATTCAGGATGGCCAATGAGGGGAGAGTCAAGCCTAGAGCTTGATCATCTAGATTTGGTTTGTTTGTCAGTTGATTGAATTGAGAGAATTTTATCTAAGACTTCTTCAGTTATGTGTTTAGATTCTTATGTGTTAAACTTTATGTTAAGATGGATATTATCATGTTACTTTACAATTTAATGTTATAAGTTTTATCTATGGTTTCTTGGTTTTGAATAAAGTTCATTAATTACTTTACTGGTTTGATATATAGTTCAAAATCTTCATTCTGCAAATCCCAAGTATGAAGCCCTTAATGTGAAGGAATTATCAGAATCTTACTTTGTTTTGTACAAAGGAATATTCTTACCTTTCCACTTCAATATCCATCAAACATAAATTGACGGTTCTCAGTACTATTAGGCCTCGTTTAGTATATCATTATCTTGACATCTCATTTCTTATAAATATCTGAATTTCTTGCTTTTGAAATACTATGACATTTTATATTTAAGATAGGAAGAAATATGAGATTATATAGTCAAGTAGTAGGTTACTGTAATGAATTGCATTGAAGTGACAGCATATGAGTGGTGAGTTTTGCAGAGAAGAGCAAGGTCCACACTCCACAGTTAATTGCAAGGCATTGATTGGTTGTCAACATAAACAAAGACAACATATGGACCTACATCCTTAGACCTTTAAAGAGCTGGGAATAGCATCCTTAGACCTTGTGTCTATTTAACTGCACTTAACATCTAGGGTATACAAAGGTGGATCACTTGCTAGGTTTAGTACCATGAGATAAATTGCATATGACCTATAATATAATTGAACGAATTTATGAGTAATTTAATTCAAAAAGAAAACACACAGACATGACACACACACGTACATTAGGTTGAGCCTAAGTCAATTTTATTTGGCATAATTTTGTTTAGATGCATTTAAATATATTTATTTTAAAATATTATTTCATGAGATTTATCTTTTACTTTAGTGTATTAAATAATTTTAAAATTCATAATTACATTAGAAAATAAAATAAAATCTCACAAGAACAGAATCTTTGAAGTCATTAAAAAATAATTTACTCTTTATTTTAAACCTAAACTGTAGGAATATATTTTTATACATGATGCCAATTAAGTTTACTTGCAAGGATCAAATGCATTCATTTTTATTTATACATTACATCAAAAACTGGTTACAGGAACAAAAATGTTGTGCATGCATTTAATATATATTATATCTCTTTGAAACTTTTAGCATGAAACCTATAGATTTTCTTAATAAAAAAACAAAAAAATATAAAAACTACATTATTCAAATTAAAAACAGGAGACTAAATTAAATTTTTTACAAAATTAAAAGGTCCTAAATTGTCTTTAAGCCTAAAATTTTTTAAAAAAAATCATAGAACTCAATATTTAAATAAAAAATTAAATTTAATAAAAGCATCCAACATCATAATAAATAACTAAATAACAACATTCAACTTACAAAGTACAACTACATAAAAATATAAGTCAAATTTATACTTAAAACACCTCAAACCATAACAACAAACAACTACAAGTCCATAACAAGTTAATAACCTCTGTAAATTAGGGTTAGGAAAATTATTTTGTAATATATATATATATATATATATATATATATATATATTTTTATATTTATGATATTTCTATACTATTCTCTCTCATACATCATCTTATTTTTGTTATTTTATTATTATTTATTAACCGTATCTATTATTTTTATATATTAGATCTCTAATAAAAAAAATAAAGTTTAAAAAGAGTGTAAAAAAAAAAAGCATAAAAATATCATTTCTCTTATAAATAACAACCTCCGGTGGGGTCAACCTGTTTAAAATTTTAAAGCTCAGGCTTGCCTGTTTCGAAATATAACAAGGCCTGGCTTTTTGTCTAAACTTGGACTTAAATATAAAATTCAAAGCCTGAATTAAACGTGGCTAGGTCCTGCTCCCAACTTCACGATCACGAGAATGGCAATTGTACCTTTTCTTAGGGATACCATGGCCCACACGGAGACAGAGTAAGAATAGATTTTCTCCCGCCTAAAATTCAAGGACAAGAGCAAGGACCACTTTTTCTGCCACATGAAGACCTTATTATATTAAAATTATTAGAATATATTCATTTATTCAATTTATATTAGTAATTATATATTTAGTATTATACTAATAAACTTTAATATGTATATTGTTAAATATTATAATTGAACTTGAGATTATATTTTTAAATTTTCAAATATTTACTCTACTTTTATAAAATTTTACAAATATGGAAATCTCTATATGTCTCCATATCCTTGTAGGGTATAAGAATGAAAAATATTTGTACTCAGTGGAGGGATAGGGATGGGAAGGAAGAAGCAAGGAAGAGAGGATGGAAAAGCAAAATGGACTCCACGTTGTCGCTCTTTTTCGTTGCCGGTAACAATCCTCCTACCTGAAGATCCTCTAATAGGAGAGCACGTCTACAGTGTTACAATCACACCAAATAATCGTTCTAGGGATCGAATCGCACCACATAATGCTTTTCACCAAAACAACTTCATGCTATGCAATCCCAAGGGCAGTCATTTGATGCGATGATAGAACCAAAGATATTGTGCTAACTGGGGGAGGTATATAAGGGGTACAAACCGACTTGATTTATCTACAAATAACACACCTCCAATCAATTAGTATCTATACAAGTGCAACTATTGCACCATCACATGTGGTGCATTCTCTAGAAGCTCTCTAAACCAGTCATCTAATTATGTCATGCATGCTAAGTTGCCCTCCCTAGGATGTACCGGGTGGTGGTACCACACCTAAGAGTCAGGCACAATGCCCTTCCCAATCATCTAAAGTAAGGCCAGTGACTGACAATCCGTCCACTGGAAGCCTATCTTTATAAATACATCCTGCATTATGAAGGTACAATCAGCTGGGGTGTAGGCCAACCACTGGTTCTCTGACTAAAATTTAGGAAAATATGAGGAAGGATATTTCCCTAATCTCTTTAAATACCAGGCTTTCATAAAAAGACATGTCATAATGGCTACATTTATATTACAAAATATGGTAATTGAGACACCTGAGGGCACCGCAAATAAGGTCTAATCAGTTCATGTGAGATCCAAACCACTTAAAAATTTGGTCAGCATGTACGCTGGTCATCTCATGGTAAGCAAATGCAAGGTTTAACTCCTCCTCGATGTGAGGGACCAGATGCTTATCCAGCAAGAGAGTTTTCTTCTCTTTAAGAGCCTCTTTCCATTTTATTGCACGCCCATCTTTCGTCATGTATCCATTTTGATCAATAAAGCCCTTTTCCTGAAAGAATTCAAATAAACTTGCCGAAAGAGTTTGATCAAGACCCGGAATTCTATCAGCTAAAGTGTTTGGTGACAAGGGGAACTCCGTGCATTCAATAACAGCAACGTCAATCCCTTTATCTTTCAAATCTATCATATAATTATCTATTTTCGGCTGCCTATAAAGATCTTTGGGCATGTGCACAAAAAGGGTAGGCGGGTAGTCCTTTTTAATATCTATTTCCTCAAACTTCCCCTCGGCAATCATGAGCACAATACTACTAAACTTCATAACGGTAGCAAGTACAGATACAAAATGCCCACCAGAAGAAGCACCCAAAGCCACAAGAGGAAGTTTCTCAAGCTTGCTTTTACTAATCCACCATTGTATAATGTCTTTAACAATTAAAATTTCTTCACCAATTGTCCAACATCTTCTTGCGCTTGAAATAGTAATAACAGCAAACTGTTGAGCAAGACCATGGAGTACAAGTAGTCGTTCTTCAGGTAACCCAATGCAATTAGGGCAGTCAGGAGATTGATCCCAAAAATTGATGGCCCTCCCATTACATCCATGAGCCAGAAAGAGAACAGCCTTAGGCGATTCAGGTATTTGCCATATTACATCTGTTCCATTCCGAAACTCTACTGTTGGACGCAATTGTACCAATGAGTCAAAGCTATTCCACTTTTGTTTCGGAAGTCCATAGGCTAAACTGGGTTTTTGACCTTCGTTCTGATATAATAATATAATAGTAACTAGCATCAGCATAAGAGATATGACAAGTACTGAGATCCGCCAATTCTGAGGACCATTCCATGCCTTTGATTTATATGCACGCTTCAACATGCTGCAAGCAGAAATACAATTCTTTACTTTAAAGTCATAAAAAATCAATAGAAAGCAGAATTCAATGACTTTTTTTTTTACGAAATTTTCGCATCAACTGCTGAATGTCGCATATAAACCTTCATTTTATTGCTGAAAAAAAATACATCACAGAAAGATCAAGTTTTCAAGCCAAATGAGCCTCTTCTACCTGTTAGCTGGATGAAGTTCTCATCTATGAATGAACTAGATATTAATTAAATGTATAGCATCAACTACACACACAGGCATCAAATCTTTAGATTCGTGCACACCTTAGTATTGACAGCTGTGAAGACATTCTACAAGTGATTAATAAACCATAAAACTTTGTCTCTCTCAAGACAAAGGGGGTTGATAGCACACAATAAGTGGCACAGAAATTTTGGAAGACCAGAAATCACTTGGTGGAGGACCATGATTGAACTAGACTGGATGTTCTGAAAACTGGACTAGTGACTACATCAATGAAAAAAGTTGTTCACAGTTTAGTGGTCCAACTGAACTCTATAGTTGATCTGATATTTTTAAAATATATAAATTTTAATCAATATATGACAAGATATATTAGAATATAACATTTAATGATTTAATAAATAACTATATCTAAAAAATTTCAGATATTGCAAAACATATAGATGAATAAATTTAAGAAACAAAAATAAATAAATAAAGCAATTTGATATCTTTCTGACTTGTTCATCCAGCTTTTAATAAATCCTGTGATTGCCCTTGTATGTCACTCCTTGTAAGCAGTATACCATATTGCCAATATATTAATAAGAGATGGCACCCATGCTACCCTTATAGAATATATCTAAAGCATGTAAAGACATTCTACCAAAGTATCTATGCTATTAATTGTATGTAGCCAAAAGATACTAAAGACATGCTGATGTAGTCCTCTTTTATCTCCAAGATAGAAGGGCATCAGCTAGCATCGTGGGAAGTTTAGGGATTCCTAAGAAAGATAAAAAAAAATGAAATGGAAAAAAAAAAGGGGCAACTAATATCAAGTTATCAACTATGTGTGACTCTAGTGTGCTCATTTCAAACTTTTGGGATCTATTTCTTTCTACATCCACAATTTGTATTTCTTTGAAAATGACATGAATTTCAAGCGTCAAATATCAAAAGTACATGTAACCCGAGTACATGCAAAATGGGTCCAACGGACAAAAATGCTTAAATTATGTCATCCTATCCTTTTCTTCACAAGTTCGTTAAAGCTGAAATGTAAATCCATTTTTCCTCATTTGCACATACCCAATCACTTTTGCCACACAGAATTCTAACATATTCCCTAGCACTACTATCCCCAGTCCCCACCCTCGAAACCAGGAAGGATAGAAACCAGGAAGGATAATATAGAAAAACAACAGAAATCAGATTTGATGTGTTTATATCTCACTTATAATAGGGTGTATGTCTTGACAGCAAAACAGTGAATCTAATTTCCAACTTTTATTCCTCTGAAGCATACAATCTGTATTGATGTTAGCGTGAGACAAACATTACAATTCCTAATTTCCAACATTACCTAGAAGTAATAGTATTTCTCGATTCTGCCTGTCAAAACAAATAATTACACATCATATATAATACCCTTCAATTAGCAGAGATTAACGCACTCACTGGTGACTCTTATCCAGACCTAAACAATTTAACTATTCAAGCACGGTCTCTGTGAGTCCAGGATTAATTTTGAGATCTGCAATGCCCCCTATCTCACAAATTATCACTACAAAGCGATACATAACGCTGCAATGGGATCCTTCACTACAATACTGCTTCTGCACTTCAAATTTCTCACGTTTCACTGTAGAATAATCAAATATAATGAACAAGCAAATAAATCAGCAAGAACCCATACCCAGAAAACAAAAATATGCTAAAATTAATAACTCTTTAAGTCCAGAATTCCAAACATTTACGACCCAATATTCCCAAAACGTCTTGAAACGAAGGACTAAACCAGTAACCTATGAAGCAATCACACAAAAAAAGTAGATAATTGACCAAATTTCTGTAGTTTTGCAGAAGAAACAACGAAAAATACCTGAAACTATAGATCCGGAAGATAGTTGACGCAAAGATCAGCTCGCGGAGTGAGCGCTACATCGTCATCGTTGTCTCCATTCTGCTGGGATGACTAAGCAGTTCTGGTCACCGTAATGGCACGCGCCCTGGTGCGAGTAGGGTAACATAACTGCTAGCTTAAGAAACAGGCCTGATTGACCGGTTCATAGGCCTATTTGATGAAGCCCAAACGTAACCGCCTCGGCCCGCACAAATAAATAAGACCTATATTTATTACTATATTTTCCTTACTTTCTAATAAATTTGATTTTGAGTAAAAAAAATTGTATTTTCATAAATATAGTATTTCAAAGATACTTGAGTAAAATGAAGGGAAAGAATTAGAAAGAAAAGGTTAGTTGAGATTTTCCACTTTTTTGAAATTTTTTATAATGAGAGAAAGTGAATGAAGTTCTCATTAACCCTTCAAAAGTTTCAATCTTAAATTTTTTTTTTTGATTTTGTGGAAGAAATTAATAATTAATTATTATATCATTCATTCTATTTTAAAATTGTAATACCATTAAACCAAATTCTTATAATCAATCATTTTAATAAACATAAATATGTAAAAATATTATAATTAATTATTTTCTTTTATTTGTCATTTAGTTTTTTAAAAATATAAACAAATCTCTTCAACTTTAAACCCTATGCAAATATCACCCCCAACTAAAAAAATATAAAAATTGAACTCAAAACGTTTGCCTTATTTGATTTTGCCCCTTTCGTTACTCAAGCATTAATATATTAATATCATGTGATTTGCACATATCAAATAATACACACAATATTTATTCATGAAAAAAACTAAAACTCATTTATTCTAAATTACATATAATTCTTTTGTATATCCTGTGTAATTTATTTTATAGTCCTACAAAAGTCTACAATTGATACTATAGACATAGATTTTCAAGATATTTATCCATTTCGTTAATAATTTCATTTAACAGCTTAACTCAATCACTAAGGGATAAATTGCAAGAAAATCTATATTTGAATAAGAATAAACTATATCGTTGAAAGAGATTATTTATAACTTGAGTCTTATTTTTTGTTCCTTATCATGTTTGAACAGTATTGGCTGTGGTGCTATTGGGCCGACAAAACAGTAAACAGTGAAGAGAGTGTGGGCCAATGGTAGGCCCAGTTGGAGGTTGCGCGTTCTTTGTTCTCCAAGTGAAGCAGCAAAAGCAGGAAACAAAATAAAGGGGAAGCACGAGCATGGTTTATCCATTTCAACCACGTCCGCCTGTTGCTGTAGCTCTCCCTTTCTCCATAAATGTAGCTTTTGACTTCGCTCCCTCAATCACGTTCCTCTTTTCCAGTGGTTTCCTCCTGGGTCACATTATAAGCGACTGCTAGAGATAAGAGAATCTTGTTTCTATAACAACATTATGACCGCACAATCTATCTCAAAATATAATATTTTTTTAATTTTTTAACTTAATTTTTTTTATTTTTTAATATTAATTAATTATTATTTATGCCATATAATTTTTTAAAATTTTTTTTACATCTTTTATACACTATTTATTTATAATTTATTGACATTATTTATTTATAAATAAAAATATTTTAAAAAAATATAAAAAAATTTTAAAAAAATATATAATATAAATAATAATTTATTAATTTTAAAAAATAATTAAAAAATAAAAAAAAAATTAAAGCCGATAGGCTGACTATAGCCTAAAGGCCTCCTATATATATATATATATGAAAAATATTATTCTACATTTCACTTTTTTTTTTATATTTTTTTTAAATTTTTTTATTTTTTAAAATTAATTAATTAATTTTTATCTTATGTATTTTTTTAAAAATTTTTTAAGATATTTTTAAATTTTTTCTTAAATTTTTTTACTTTCTTTTTATTATTTATCTATAATTTTTTTATTATTTATTTATAACTTAAAAGATTTTAAAAAAAATACAAAAATATCTCAAAAAATTTTAATAAAAATATATTAGATAAACATATAATTAATTAATTTTATAAAATAAAAAATATTAAAAAATATATTAAAAAAACTTTTAAAAAAATCTTAAAATTTTCCTACAATCACACCAAACTGTAACTGTAAGAAATTGCTCCCCATATATATAGCACAGTATCGTAGATGCATGATGGTGTACTTATAGTACAGTATTACTCAACAGTCAAAAAATCGTCGTGGCTGAAGGAATAGGTACATGAACAATTTAATTGTCGGCACACAGAAATGTACTTTCGAAATAATTTGATAATATAATATTTAATGTATTTTTTAATAACATTTTATTATATTTTAATTTGTTTTTATTTTTTAATCCCCTTCCAATTTAGTATTAAGAGTGAATTTGTATAATAATATTTTTATAGATAGTTGAATGTGATTTTAAATTAAAATAAAAAATATCAAGTAATATATTAGGAGGCATTAAAAAAATAAAGAAAATTTATTTTATTTTAAAGTATTTAAATAAAAAAACTATATATCAATTATTTGATGGGTAGAGAAAAAGTCAATTTGACTTAAAATGGATAATTTCTTGCTTATTTCTTCGTATGACCACTTCAAACGCAGTATAAGGACATATTTAATATAGTAGGTAAAGCAATAAGAATAAACAAATAAATAAATATATATATATATATATATATATATTTTTTTTTTTATTATTTATTTGTTTAATCTTGTTTTACCTATTATATTATATTTTATATATATATATAACATAGTATAAGGACATATTTGATATAGTAGGTAAAGCAACAAGAATAAACAAATATACTATGTTATATATATATATATTTGTTTATTATACCATTGACATTCTCATTCATCTTAAGTTTGATCAAAATAATTTGTTTAAAATTAAACTAGTTGGATTCTTCATCCTTAATTTAGTTTACTACAAGTTGTGCTCCATTATATAGGATTATTCTACAACTGGCTGTATATTATTTAAGCAATTTGAAATTAAAAAACATTAAGAAAATTGCCAGATTCTTTGTTTACTGAATAAAAAACTGATGAGTTATAAGTGCTTGATTAATTAAAAATAATATATCATTAATTAATTTACACACACATATAT
>JASKGM010046220.1:0-21161 GCA_034509205.1 Ceratonia siliqua
TTTAGATAACTATTGTTATTCACTTGTTCTCTTATCAATTGTTCATTGGTATTTCCTTTAAGTAACATTCTTGTAGTGTTTCCTCCGTCTCCCTGTGGATCGACACCCCATACTATAATGCGATAACCGCGTAGTGTTTTTGGGCGTAATCAAAACTATAAGGATTTCATTAATTGAAATTAAACTATAAGGACCAATGCTTAAAAGTATAGGGACCAAACCTTATATTAACCCTAATTATCATTTTAAGTGATAGGGAGACAAATGGGCAATAGTGCAACCTTGGGTTTATAAAATAGTGAACCTGCTTAAATGAAGTCTTTCTTAACCTAGACCTTTTAGGTCATTCTATAATGAGCCAATTATAGGCTAGCTTGTTTATATATCTTTTTCTTTTTTACAAAAAAACTTATTTGGTTGGAAGCTCCTGTCAACGTTATTAAAACTTTACTTATAGTCATTTTGTTTATAAATTAATAGTATTATAAAATGAAATAAAATAAATACCCTAAGGTGCAGGCAAGCCCATTTAAACTAGCCTAGACAATCCAATATTGGGTTTAAACTAACATAAAGTGACCCATTTAAGGCTAGCTTAGTCTAGTTGAGCTAGCCCATTTTTCCAATGCTAAATAGGTGCCAAAGTATAATATACCTAAAAGATTAAATGAACATTGAAAAAGTTAAAAGATTAAGGGGCATTATAATAAAAGTAAGGATCAAGATGAAATTTAGTTAAATTCTTTATAATTTGATTTCAAAATATACCTCATAGGAATTATGATAAAAGAATTGTAATATGAACTATACTAATTACTTGTGGCTCTTTAGTTAGGACCCTCCATTTTATCTGTTCCTAACAAGCATTGCTATTAATTTCTCATATGTCCCTTTATTTGTAATTGGACATCACTGTTGTAGCTTTCTAGCTTTCTTCCTTACATCCCTTCCAGCATCATTATCCAAATCCATAAATTTCTGTAGCATCTTAGCAATCTCATCTCTCTAATGAGCATATGAGTTTAAGTGGTATTCTAATAAGATATACAAGGTTTGGTCTAATCAATGCCTTCTCCTATTAGTCTTTGTCACTATAAGAAAAAGCCAATCAAGGAGAGAATTTTGAGAGAGAATTGCAAGTGAATACCAAGTCCTTCACAAAATTTTGATCATATCAAATTATGGGGCATCTTTAATAAAATTGCAAGTAAATTAGATTCTCTCACATAATTTCACTAAGAGGAAAAAAAAGAGCCAAATTTTCATGAAAATTAGGGAAAGAATACCCTCATAGTTTTTTACTAAAATGGGAAAAAACTCAAATTTTCATGAAAATTAGGGAATGCATATTTTCATTAAAAGTAAAAAGATGATCCAAATTTAGTAGTTGACTTGTGACCCTACAAGGTCTCTCAGGTCAATCTCTAGAATTGGTTTTAACATGTTGTCATTATTTTAAGTCCTACCTCTTCACAAAAGGTTGACCTAGTTTGACTAGGACCCTGGAGTAACTGTCTGGGTTATCTAAAAAACCCGGATAAGAAGTTGAACCAGTTTGGACCAGGTAAAAATAGGGAGAATTGGTAACCCCAGTAAAGACCTATGACCAAAGAGTTTTGGAAAAATCAGTAAGGTCAATTAGACAAAAAAGAAGTATAAATTTATGCGATTGTCCCATGATCCAACATGGTCTCCCGAATCAATCTCTATAACTGGTTTGTATACATTGTCAACATTATAAGTCTCAGCTCTTCACGAATGGTTGACCCAGTTAGATTAGGACCATGGAGTAATTTGTCTTGGTCATTAAAGAAACCCATATAAGATATTTAATTAGTTTGGACTAGGAAAAACCAGAAAAATTAGTAAACTAGGTTAAAACTCAATACTTGAAGTGGTTTTGGAAAAACTATTGGGGCCGATTAGATAGAAAAGAAAAAAGTATATTTTTTGGAATGTTGAACATATTAAACGGTTGACTAATGACCCAATATGGTCACTTGGGTCAATCTTTGGAACGAGTTGTAACACATCATTTTAAGTCCCAGTTTTTCACTGATAGTCAACTCGGTTGGATTGGAACCCTAGAGTAATGTGTTTGGTCTTCCCAGAAACCCAGAGAAAAGGTTAAACTGATTTGAACTAGCTAATACAAAAGAAAACCACTAAACTTGATAAAAACCTAGGATCGGTGGGGTCGATTATTAAACCAAAAAAGAAGTATAAGTTTTTAGAATGTCAGACAGATTAGGCGATTGACCCATGACCCAACAGGGTCTCTTAGGGTAATCTCTGGAATGGGTTTTAACATGTTGTCAATGTTTTAAGTTCCAATGCTTTATGCGTTGTCAACTTGGTTGGATCAAGACTCTAAAGTAATATGACTAAGTCATTTCAAAAACTTGAATAAGAGGTTGAATTGGTTTAGACTAGGAAAAACCAGAAAAAACTGATAAACCAGGTTAAAACTCAAGGCTTAGAGTGATTTTAGGAAAACTATTTAGGTTGATTAGAAAGACAAGAAGGAAGTATGAATTTTTATAATGTTGGACATATTAGGCAGTTAATCCATGACCTAACAAGGCCTTTCAGGTCAATCTGTGAAACAAGTTTTAACACATTGTCAATGTTTTTAGTCTAAAACTCTCAGCTCTTCAGGAATTGATCCAGTTAGATTGAGACCCTAGTATAATCTGTCTAAGTCATCCCATAATTTTTCTTCAATTGTATCAATATTAGTAATATTTAATATAAATTATATTTATATTAGTTTAACAAATAACTTACTTAATTTTTTTAATTTTATTTCCACTAGAATTTTATATTCCCCCTTAAAAATTTCCCTCCCCATTTTTCTTCAGCCACCATAATCCACATCACCAACTTCACTAATTCGCCATTTTTACGTCTCTCTCACTTAAGCTCCTTTCCCCCAATATTCTTCACTGAAGTTGCTTTAATATCAACACAGCACACCATGGAGAAATAGAAAATAATACTTTAATCTCCCATTGAAAAAACCCCAAGTTCACAAGAACTCTCCCCCATATCATATTCTTCCTTAAAATGAACCCTTAAAAGGACCATAACCCATTTTTTCTTCTTCCATGAAATCTTCCTTCATTCTCCATTCCTTGCAACGCTACCTACGCCAAAGAAAGCACAACGAAGCTCACCCGCCACCAAGAAGGGAGACGCCAGAATCAAACATTGCTAAGGTGAATTGTAACTCGTGAACTTCATAACTCTTCTTTTCATCCCCTTTTGTATTGTTAGCCTTAAATGAGCTAGCTCAGTAGAACTTCTCAAACCCTGTCATTTTCACTATCTCAACCTTCATTCTTTTAGTTTATGTTCATCTCTTTCATCTCCTTTTGTTTTCTCAGCTATACCCACCCTTTCACAGCACGGCAAAGCAATCGAATCGAATCTTCTTGCATTGGATCTTGCCCAAAATTCAACTAGTAAGTTAAATACTTTGCATTATTAGAAATTTTCTATGGGCTTTCTATCAAAACTCAATTGGTATTTGCTTATTTCTTTCTGATTGTGGAATAGGTTTTTATGTGTTCTCTTTCTATTGTCATAATGTTTCTCTCAAGTTTTGATTAGATCAATGGTAATTCTGACTCTCAATCAATATGTTTGTTTGCTAATGACTTACAGTGGAGTCCAAAATTTTAAGACCACCATACGGTCCATATCAGAGTGCTATGAGAATCATTGATTGTCAATGTTATACTCAATATACAGCTTCTTTGAAATGTAAGATACCCATAAAACTCTTCCTTTTCATCAATTTAGGTTTGCGAACAAGGATGGACAATAGGATGGTAGTAAAGTGGTTTTGGCTATAGGTCCCTAAAAGGTTTTAAATTTTCTTCAATATAATGTAATATTTTTTATTTAAATATAAAAATATTATAATTTAGTTTTCCTAATTAAAAAGTTTATTTTTAAAGAGAACTTTAAGTCTTTAACTAAAAGGGAATTCTATGCTATCGCCTCACTATTTTGGGATAATTGCAATATAGCCCTCACAATGGACTATGGGACCTACCTATAGGGGCCAGCCCCGTGTGAGCGGCTGTATTTCTACCACCCCTACAATGGAGCAGTAGTATAGTAAACACCTTAACTAAAACCCTTTACTCTTTTTCATAATAAAAAAATTCAAAATCACAAAATGACAAAATAAGGCAACGTGTTGAAAAAGTTTACATTAGTCCCACTAAGTAAACTAGCAGCTTTTAGGTTGGGCTTACATGAAAGTCACAAAAGTCACCAAAGGCTGAAAGGATAATATGCTCCTGGTGTTTTGAAGGTTGAAAGTAGGAGGAGGCAACACCAGGGGCATATTATCCTTTCCAAATATTTCTCACCAGTCAAATAGGGCTAGTACCCCTCATAACTTAAGGTATGCCATTTATGTCTTAAAGATTTTACAATGCAGCATTTATCTCTTAGATAAATGGACTATGATACACTTGGTATGTACGAAGGAGTGCTATTGAGGCATTATTCATCTGTTTTTGACATTAGTCGATTTGTTTCTTGTTATACATTTGTTTCGAACATGGGAAAGCTTAAAACTTTGACACATTATTTAAAACAAAAGATGAAATGAATCAAGATGTTTCTAGAACTCTTGCATCAAACCTAAGTCATCCAACTATCAAGCCTTCAAATATTAATCCTTCAAGTATTAAACCAATTGGTAGCTCTATACACCCACGACTCAATGCTACACAGCCTACACAAATGGATTCTTGTCATTTAGAAAGAGATCTTGGATTATGTCCACTAATTTGGAAATTTCTTACAAATCAAAGAGATAAATTTCATCGAGCTTATCTCAAAGTTTGCCCTAATCAAACGAAACTTACACATTATCCATTTTCTAGCGTTGAGAATCAACATCATCAGTTTCAATCTTCTTGGTTTCAATCCCTCTTTGTTGGAGTATTCTATAGAAATGATGCTATATATTGTTTGCCACGCTACCTTTTTGGTAAGCCATCTTTAAGCTGCCCAAGTTCAAATGCATTTGTTGAGCATGGTTGAATTAGAAGAAAGTAAATAGTGGAGCAAATTGTCCTCTTTTGAATCACATTAGCAAAAGTCCCAATTCACCTCATTATAATGCTTGAAATGTTGTAATGATTTAATGAAGCAATCACAACATACTGATATGCTTATCAAAAGGCAAGCTTCATAAGAAATTGAGAATAACCGACTTATACTTAAAGCTTTGATTGATCGTATCAAATGGTTGACATTTCAAACTTGTGCATATAGGGGTCATGATGAAAGCCCAAGTTCAAAGAATTGAGGAAATTTTATTGAAATTTTGAAACTTTTAGCCTCTTACAATGACAATGTTCAAAAGCTTATTTTGGAGAATGGTCCAACAATTGCAAAGTATACATCAAGGAAAATTCAAATAGATGTTCTACATATTCTTGCAAATAAGGTGAGAAATTTAATTAGAGAAGAGATAGGAGATGCTAAATTTTGTATCCTTATTGATTAAGTTCAGGATGAATATAAGAAATAGCAAATGGCTATTGTTTTGAGATTTGTTACAAGGGATGGTTTTGTTCAAGAGAGGTTATTTGGTCTTGTGCATATTAGTGACACTAGTTCAATGATTTTGAAGAAAGAGTTGGTGTTCATCCTTTCTCTCCATAATCTCAAACTTAAAAATATTTGTGGTCAAGGATATGACTTTGATCTTGCAAGCTTTGTTTCTTAATGATTGTCCATATGCATATTATGTTCATTATTTTGCTCATGGGTTGCAATTATCCTTAATTGTTGTTTCAAAAGAAGTTGTCCAAATTCATGCATTTTTCACACAGTTGACTTCTATGGTAAATATTGTTGGTGCTTCTTGCAAACGACATGATCAAGTACAAGAAGCTCAAGGAATTGAAATTGTAAAAATGATTGCACTTGAACTTGAAATAGGTAGAAGGACAAATCAAGTTGGGACTTTATAAAGAGCTAGAGATACTCGATGGGACTCTTACTTTACTTCTATTTCGAGCTTAATGAGAATGTTTCCTGCAACTTGCACTATTGTAAATAATATTATTGAAGAAGGGGCCATTTATGCACAAAGAGGAAATGCTTATGCTGTTAGTAAAGTATTACTATAATTTGATGATGAATTTCTTGCAGATAGTTTAGTTGTTTATATTGAGAAAGAAATTGTCACTACTTTTAGAACATACTCCATAATAGAATTTAAATCAATAAAAAAACATTGAACGCAACTCTCTTAGCGAATAATTGTAAGTAATTCTCTATAATTAATATTCATTTTGGTTTGCATATTATGCATTATATTTGACTATTTTGAGTTTTTAATTATTGCATATGATTAATATGCTTTTATTGATGTGTTTAGTTTTTTTTTTCTCTATAGCCCTCTTAATGAGAATTGTCAAGGTCCACCCCTATTTGCGAACAAATGAATTGACCAAGGAAAATTACATGTTTGGAGAAATATACTTTCTTTATTTATTCATGTTGGAATTCATTCCTCAGAAATTATAGTGTCTTTGAAAATTGTTTTAATGACTGCATATTTTTTTTTATTAGCACTACCTAGCTATTGACAAGTGGTAAATAATTGTAATTTGAAGATTAGTTGCCTGGTTTCAACCACTTATAGACTTTTGACTATAGCAAAATTGGACCTAAAGGGGAGAGATAGTTAACTTGACATTATGATACAAGGTAGCATGCTTGATGGAGAAGTTAAACCAGATAGGAAGAGTTGGATGAGAAATCTAAATGCCGTTTGGCATTAATTTAAACCAAATATTTTTAATTCGAAGCTTTTTAGGCAGTATATATGTAATACATAAAGCATGTTTCAAGAAACTAGATAACCAATATTGTTTCTTTCTTATATTCTACTATATTTTCTATATTCACACATTATCATGTTAAGTTATGAAATCCATATATGTTCATTTGTCATTGTGATTATAGTCTATAAATTACTCAGTTGATAGAAATAGAGGAATATGGCCATGGAGATTATTCACATGCACCAAGATCTAGATTGTACAAAATAGATAAACTAGCTAATTCTAATTGAAGGAACCATGGACTAATTTGATTTAGACCATGTCATATAACTTAAGTGACTTAGTTTTATTGGTATGGATTAAGACCACAAGAAAGTCCTCTTATGAAACACCTAAAAGTTTCTCTCCAACCACAAGCTCAGCAGGGGAGGGTTTCAACCTTTGGTTTCTAGTTTCTAGTTTCTAGATGAAATATGTAGCATATATATGTACCGAATAATTTATACATAGAGAAATGGATTGCTTATTTAAAAAGGATTAGATTGACAAAAATGGTATTGCTGGCCATGATATGTAAATTTTAGATGCTCGCAAATGTACGAATCACTAATAGCTTAATGATAAGTTACTCTGAGGTCGATTTCTCAAGGAATTGTAGTGGTCTAGCTTCTTAATTATTTTCTTTAAAAACCAAATTTACCAAACACGAGAAATAAAAGAAAACAAAATAAAATCCTTAGTGAACAAAATAAAATCCTAAATATTCTAATCAAATTATTACAAAGGCTCGAAGTTAATTAAACTTAATAAACTAGAAGAATACAAAATAATAACTGAAATTGAATTAAATTCTATGGAACCTAATGAGGGTTTAGCACCAATCCTGTATTAAAATATTAAGTGGATTAAACTAAAATTTCTAAGTTAAGATTATTTATTTTTTCCACTAAAGCTAGAGAATCTAGATGATCACGGATAACCCTCACTTATAATAAACTAATTAACTTCTTTAATCTAGATAATTATTTAATTAATTGGATTTAGCACAGGAAAAATACACAGCCATCTAAATTAAATCAAACCAATAAATTTAATTTCAATTCTTGTTCAAGAGAGTTTAATTAAGTGTAGATGATGTATCTAACACCTAATTCTCATATCCTAATTTTAATTATAAATAATAGATGATCACTCTACAATTTATAATTAAACTAGATAGAGAACAATGAACAAGAAATAATCTAAAATTGCACTAAAACAATTCACTAAAATATTCAATACATTCTTGGTAACTAAACTAAACACTCATAATATATTTATCTTATCATAATTAAATTCAAACTAATGAACTCAATTATAAAAATCCCAACCATATTGCAAAGATAAAAAAAAAGGGAATAAAATAAAGAAAGAAAATAAAGTCTTCCTCTTTGCAAAATGGCTTGAAGTTGATGGTGGCTGTGAGTGGACAATGGACTGCCGGCGATGATCATGTAACGGCTAGGAAGGTGGATGTGTGAGAGAGAAGAGAGAAGGATGAGAAAAGAAGAAAAAAAAGAAAAGAAAAAGAAGAAGAAGAAGGAAGAAGATGGTGAGAGATGATATGAAAAGAGAAAAGAATACTATGAATTTATAGAGAAAAAGGGAAGAAGAATCCTTGTGGGGGAAGGAGTTCAATGGAAAAAGAAATTTCTTGGTGGAGAAGTAAGTCAACAATCCTAATGAATGATGGAATATAATAAATGAAATCTTTTTTTTTTATTATTATTAGAAATAAGACACTTCAAGCTTCCCTTTGGCACTTCCTACAAATACAAAAAAATTATTCAAAGTAATCTAATTCTAAAATAAAACACCTAAAAAAATAAAAATCTTAGCAAAATAATAGGACAAATATTGATTTATCATGCCACTTAAATTTTTGGCAAAACCAATGACATTGAAAAGCATTTCCTTCAGTTATGTTTTCTTATTTATATCATATTTAGTTTTGCTCAACTATTAAGGTTTTTGGCTATTTTGGTATGATATTAATCCTAGTTTTATGGCCTTATGGGAAAGCTTCGAATCTGTTTTATGGAGTAATTTAGGTTCATTCTTGCCTAATCTTAGATTCAGGTTTGGTTAATTGATGGGTTGTTTTCTTTCTATCAATTTGTTTTTCACTTCAGTTTTTTATGGACAATGTGCTTGAAGAAATTTAAATCATGATTTTGGTAATAAAAAATCATAAGCAATATAAGGTAGTGCATTTTCCTCATTCATTTCCTTGAGCAATTTGTTCAAGCATGTTATATTTTGCTCATCAAAACATGTTCAATTTAAATCAATGAATTATGAAATCTCTATGACAACATTAGGATACCTTGGTATGACAGAATTATTATTTTCTTTCTTTTTTGCTTAAATTAGTGTAGATGTAGGCAAAACACTAATTGAAAAAGTTTGATATTTTACCAAATAGCTTTCAAACACGTGTATAATTACAAGTACCTCATTGCTGAATAATGTATTTGTGTCTAGTCTGATAGGATTTCTGAAGAAAGTTACAAGAAAAGGAAGAAGAGAGAAAGAAGTTGAAGAAAATTCTATTTGTTATCCTTATTTCATATTCTTGCTATCCCTTATAACTAGATTCATACAAGAGAGCCACGTAGGCATATATTCATAGCCTATAATTGGTATTCAGAGAGCCACATAGGCTTTCTCTGCACCCTTTTACTAACTCCTATAGTTGAGGTAGTCGTATCAATCCCTTCCTCATCTGCCACGACCTTGCCCTCAAGGTCAAAAGAAGGATACAAGGCCTGAAATTCGTCCAGGGACATCCACATAGTGTCTTTGTGCAAGGATCTTTGCCATTGAATAAGCACATGCAGTTGTATAGTAGTGCCCTTGCAAAGCATCCGTGAATGTAGTATTGCCATAGGGATCAAAATAGGGTGATTATCAACCAAAGTATTAGGTAGTGGAGCAATGTGCAAATTTAAATCTTGTCTATATGGTTTCAGAGCAAAAACGTGGACAACAAGATGAATTTTAACATGACTAGGCAACTAGAGACAATAAACCATCAGACCCACTGCTTCTGCAATTGGAAATGGCCTGTAAAACCGTGTGCTGAGCTTATGGAATGGTTGCAAAGTTAATGTTGTCCGACGATAGGGTTGCAGCTTAAGAAGAACGAGATCCCCAGGTTGATATATCTGCTCCCAATGCTTCTTATCAGCATACTACTTCATGCAATTCTGGACTTGCTACAAGGTTACCTTGAGATCCTGCAACAATTGGTCATGCTGTTGCAGAGTTACCTCAACGGCTTCCACATCCATACCCAATGGAGAACAAGGTAATAAAGTGGGAGGTGGTCAACCATACACCACCTGAAATGGAGCAGTGTATAAGGAGGAATGGTATGCAGTGTTATAGGAGTATTCTGCCCATGGTAAAAATTTGGCCCAAACACAAGGGTGCTCAAACTTAAAACTGCGAAGGTATTGTTTCAAGCCTCGATTGGTCACCTTGGATTGCCCATCCGCCTGTGGGTGGTAGGCACTACTATACAGAAGCTTAGTGCCACTTAAGAAAAATAATTCTTGCCAAAAATGACTCAGAAAGATGGGGTCACAGTCACTCAATAGAGTTTTTGGGATGCCATGCAACTTACATATACGTTGAACAAAGACATCAGCTACCTTAGTGGCTGTAAAACCAGTTGGAAGGGCTGCAAAATGAGCATATTTGGATAGTCTATCAACGATGACCATAATAGCAGTGAAGCCAGATGAAGGAGGTAACCCAACAATGAAATCCATGGTTAACTCTTCCCACTTCACTCAAGGATTTTGAGGGGCTGTAATAGTCCTGCCAGCACCAATGTTTCATACTTCATCTATTGACAATTAGGGCAAGTAGCCACATACTGTTGGATATCCTTTTGCATACCAGGCCATTCAAATTGGGACTGAATACGGGCAATTGTTCGACGAATCCCATTATGCCCACCAACAAGGGAATTATGTAAAGCTCGAATAATGGCTAACTTGTGAGAGGAATCTTTACTAACCATAATGTGACCCTTATGCCAAATTAAGCCTTGGTGCAAGTGATGCTAGCAGAGGGAAGAACTGGTTTGAAAGATAGTTTGTTGTAAGGCTAGTAAATCTGAAAAGTATGTTGTTTCCTTGCGTAAATCATCCAAATGTTGGCTAGTTTGTTCAGTGAACATGAATATGGAAGAACCTTTGTCAGGAACAATAGGGTCTTCTATTTTTCAAGAAAGCGCATCAACCACCTTATTATTCCTGCCTGGCTGGTAAGATATTTCAAAATTATACCTAAGCAATTTAACGAAGAAACATTGCTGGTCAGGCATTTGAATAGTCTAATTCATCAATTCCCGTAGACTCTGATGATCAGTTCTAATGACAAATTTGAGTCCCAAAAGATACTGGCGCCACTTGGAAATAGCTTCAGTAATGGCAAAAAGTTCACGGACGTAAATGGAGGCATGCTGCATGTGTGGGCTGAGTTTCTTACTATAATAAGCCAGAGGATGTTACTCTTGAATAAGAACAGCTCCTATCCCTATCCTAGACACATCAGTTTCAATGCTAAAGAGTAAGTCAAAATTAGGGAGCATCAAAACAGGGGCTCGGGTTAATGCATCTTTGAGCTGCTTGAAAGCAGCGTCAGCTGTGGTAGACCAAATAAAAGCATCTTTTTGGAGCAAGGTTGTTAATGGATCTGCGATTGTAGTGTAACTTTTAATAAACCGGCAATAATAACCCGATAAGCCAAGGAAACTATGTAATTGTCCCACATTTTGAGGAGTAGGCCACTGAAGGATGGACTGAACTTTAGAAGCTTCAGGAGCAACTCCTTGAGCAGACACTATGTGACACAAATATTCAATGTGCGATTAAGCAAAGGCACATTTACTTTGTTTTACATACCACTGATGAACTTCTAAACATTCCAGTACCATAACCAGATGTTCTATATGTTCCTTATAGGTCTTATTATAGATTAATATATCGTCAAAGAAAATAATACTAAATTTACGAAGGAATGGCTTGAGCAACCAATTCATCGTAGCTTGGAAGGTGGCAGGGGCGTTCTTTAATCCAAATGGCATAACAACGAATTTGTAATGGCCTTCATGCGTTCGAAACGAAGTCTTTGTAATATCCTGTTCAGCCATGCACACTTGGTAGTATCCAACACGCAGATCAAGTTTGGAGAATACCCTGGCCCCTAACAATTCATCCAATAGTTCATCCATAGTAGGAATGGGAAATTTATTTGGAATGGTGATCTGGTTCAAGGCTCTATAATCCACAAAAATTGCCATGTGCCATCCTTTTTCTTTACCAATAATACTGGAGAAGAGTATGGACTCTTACTTGGCCTAATAATCCTTATGGATAGTGGTATGGCCGAACATTAACAGGTTTGGTAGTGGGTAATATATGTATTTGATGGTCATGCTCACATGAGGGAGGTAGAGTGTCAGGTATCTTAAACACATTCTGGTATTTATCTAACACTTCTTGGATTTCTGCATGCATCTGAGAAGTTAACTCTATTGCCTCGGAAGCCTCTGGACCTATAGCGATTAACTGATAATAGCACATCACGGCATCTGTAGCTAACAACCTCTTCAGTTGATTACAATGAATGGCAGTTGCACGATTAGGTTTATCCCCTTTTAATTATACTTCACTCTCCTGCCAGTTAAATTTCATGCTCGACTGCTTATAATCCATTAAAACAGGGCCACACAGTTCCAACCATTGTGCCCATAATACCACATCAGCCCCTTTAATGGGTAGCACATGCAAATCCACCACAAAAGAGTGATGTTGTATTTGTATAGGTATCTGTGGACAATAGCCAGTACAGGCTAAGGATTCGTCATTCCCAACAAGAACTGAAAAGTGTTTAGAAGCATGAATAGGAATTTTCAAATGATGAACTAAACGGTCTTGAATAAAATTGTGTGTGGAACCGCCATCAATTAGTATTTGCACTTCCCGGTCACAAATAAGACCAGTGAAGCAGATAGTTCACGTGTAAGGCTGGCCAGTCATTGCGTGATAAGAAAGTTGTGTTACTGTTTAATATGTGAATCTTTAACAAACTAACAAGCCATTACAAAAAAATTAAATTTTGTGGCAAAAAAATATCAGTCTCAATTAAAGATGGATTTGGAGGCAGTAATCAAAATTTTTTGAGAAAAATAAAAATAAATATATAGAGGCAGATTCTGAGGCAGAACTATTCCGCCTCTAAATTCTCGCCTTAGAATCTGCCTCTAAATAGACGGATTGTTCTGTAGGGTAAATATTTAGATTTTTTTAATATTTGTTATAAATTAGGGGGAATTAGAGGTGGATATATTCCGCTTCAAAATCCCCCTCTATAAAAAAACTTTGAGGCGAAATATATCTGCCTGTAAATTCCCACCTTAGAATCCACCTCTAAATAGACGGATTGTTCTATAGGATAAATATTTAGATTTTTTTAATATTTGTTATAAAGAAGGGGGAATTAGAGGCAGATATATTTCACCTCAAAGTTTTTTTATAGAGGGGGATTTTGAAGCGAATTTATTCCACCTTCATTCGAAACATATATACTTACCCTCTTCTCTGTCAGTTCATTTTTGCGTTCCCCCCCCCCCCAAATTCTCAAAATCCTTAATTCCCAAATTCATTTACCCATCGTCCCACCGTGATCCTACTGCCGGCGTCGCAGACTCCCACCTTCAGCTAGTCCCCGACGTCCAAGTAAGCCATTGTCGACCACTTCCCCGCACCCACCGTAGGTATTTGTTCCAGTTGTAGGCAAATCTCAAGTCTATGGCTTAGTCCTACTTACCCTATATATTCTTGCCTTTGTTTTCCACCTATATGGACCACTCTTTTACTTTCTTAATACAAATTTTATCTGGCTAATTCATAGCCACTGATTTGAATATTGTCAGACTTCTTTTTACTAACCCTTCGCACTCTTAAATTTTGTCATAGCTCAATAGTTTCCTTAAAAAAGGTAAGCCACAAGAGAAGTCGAGGCTGAGGGATTAATCATAGGTAGTAATCAAATAAAAATAACCCAGATACACAGAACAAGCTTCAGTTCAAAGTATAGGTACTACTCATCATGTGTAGAGTTTGTAGACTTGTCATGTAAAATTCTATGCAAGCTAATCCATCATGTTTGCTTGTCTATAGATTTTTTTTTTGGTAAAAACACATTGGTTAAAGTTTTTGATCCACTCAACACTAGGAAAACATGCAATGTTTTGTCTCTGCAGGTGCAATCCAAACTTGTATTTGAATTGTAGTTTTCATCAGGTACTGAAAAAAAAGCTGATAATAAATCTCTTAATTTAAAACATAGTCTTCCCATGAGGTTGAGGCTAAGCTCCACCATTCATTTCTCTAATGAATAAATAAATAGAAAAATATGAATATGAAATAGTGAACCACAGTCACTGTCCTCATTGGATCCAATACATAAAGTAGCAGCAGTAGTTCATCCGTAGGGTTCTCATAGACTGTAGCTACATTGACAACAACTTGCGCATGCATTTACGTAGAAAAGTCAAAATTTTCCCCAGGTGACTTTAAATATCAAAATGTTTAGTAGCTTTGTTCATAAATTAAAAGAAAAGAACAACCTTGGTCTTTTTTTTCCAGTACCCTTTTTCAATTAAAGTTTTTCTGGGAAAAAGTTTGAAATTTGACAGGTAAAATTCTGAATCCCAAAAGTTGCAGGAAAAACCCTTTTGAAATCTGAGAAGAAAATAGGGTTAGGGTTTTTCCCATGAGTCTTCCAACTTGCAAGTTTAGCTACTAGTTTCCTGGAGAATATGTAGTGAAATTGAAACCTTTCAATCCCAAAAGAAAGTAAGCCATCATTTTATCCAATTAATTAGTAAGTATAATTTTAGTAACAACTAACAACAGATCCTCTGATAGATCAAGAAATTATCCTTATTTTCTTCGATCATTTATTTCCTTTTAGTCCAGTCTTACTCGTTAATATTGATTCATATATATGTCATTGCAATCTCAGTGAGTACAGAGCTAGAAAACTCAACCTATTTCTCCCTTCACTTTTGTCAGTTTCTTTTCTCCCTTTTCTCTCAGCAAGTACACTGTTCACTTATAGCCATAAGAATCAAGGAAAGTCTAAACAGTCCTCTCTCTCCCCCTCCCCCACATACACACAAAGAATATGGGTATGAGGGACATGAGGGCCTGGCAGAGTCTCTTAGTCTTAGCTACAGTTAGAGTCACATCCATAGTCCTCCAATTCATCACCTTATCTCTCTCACTCTCACAGAGCCACCCTACTTTCCTCGAGATCATCAAAATCCTTGACTTTTTCTTTTTTTGGAATTTTTAATGAACCAAATCTAATCTCTGATCTGATCAAGTTTCCCTCAAAATATCGCCCTTATATATAAGTTAAGTCCCTTTTAATTGGTATTAGATTATAGTATTGGACATTTGACATTTGAACAGATAAATTATAATTGTTATAAATAACCAAGAAGGAAAAGGGTCTGATATAGGTACTATTGGGGGATCAGATCAGAAAAGTGAGTATGGCTTTCTGAATTTGTTGTTCCTCTGAATGAATGTAATAGTTATGATTTCAGAATCCATCAATCTTCTTCACTCTACACTAAGACTTGGAAAAAAAGCAAAAGAGCAGGTGAAAATTGGCAGGGTTTAGGCTATTAGAAAGGACAAACAAGAAAAACACCATGTGGGGGGGTCCTATCCTATTTAAGCCCCACCATAAATTCTTTATGTCCTCGTGGACCTAAGAAAAATGGCCACAAAGGACCAAGACTTGTATCTTTCATATTGTATGATATCTTTTCTATCTTCAAGCTCTCTCTTTCTTACGAATCCTAACATGGAACTTATAATTATGTTACTCGTGTCAATGTGGTCAAGACAGACAAACAAGTCTAGGCGTCTAGCTGTCATTCTAATAGTATTTAATATTTATAGACAATCGTTGAGACAAGTATACGTGCATAAGTGATATGTCAATGTCAATTTGTATATATGTACAAAACATTATTCAAAGTTTGAAAAAAATATAACCCCATCTACAGAAATTGGGCATGAAGCCATGAACTATAAAACTACAAGTCTTGACAATAACTTCTCACATACCAAATTTTCATTATCTTACCATATGGTTCACACACCAAACTGGCCAATGGGTAGTGGCTTATCTATAGCAAGTATATTCATTTATTGGTAAATTTTAGGCATATGTCTTTATTTGCTTTTTACTTGTGAATAATAGCATTTAAAGGATTTAAGGTTTCTCAATTCATTATTTTTTCTTTCAAATTTCAGGATAAAAGTTTGTCAGATTGAATTTTTTTCCTCAAGCTTCTTAGTTCTGTGTAGCCTAAAGCTTTAAGTTGGGTCTTTATTACAAAAAAAGTAACTAGTATGTTGTCTTTCTTTCATTCTCTTTGTTGTACATCAGTAATGATGTTCATATTGATTTTTCAAGTGTTCTATATAATTTTTCTAGTTTATTTGGTTTCAACTAGGGTTCGAACTATATAATTTTTTGTAATTATAAATATTAATTAAATGGTTAGTAGTAGTGTGTATATAATATGAGGCTTAGACCTCTATATTTATTAAGGCCTTTTTTGGGAAAAGTACTATAGCTCTTATTTCTATTTTATTTTATTTTTTTAGCAAAAGTCATAAACCAAATGACTTAAGTCTATAATTACATATGACACTTACTTTGATTGCAATCCTAGAAACTTGTTTCTGAATCCATATGGCCTTCTTTTATACCTTAACACTATATATCTAGGTCTTTGACTTCAAATATGCTTCCTTTGTGGTAACTAGCATAATAATGCTCTAGTAGAAATGATCTTGGAATAATCTGCTTTTCCAAATAATTGATCTGTAGGTTCTCCACACCTATATATATGTGTGTGTGTGTGTGTATATATATATATATATATATTGGCACTTCACTGTTACATGAAATTATTTTAGTGATTTAGCCCAAAGGAATATAATATGTTTTAACATCATCTTAATTTTTTAATCGTTAATTCACAAGATTGGGGATGTTTTAATGTCCTTTTCTCTGAGGACTTTAAAAAAGTTTATGAAAGTTTGTGCTTGATGAAATAGGTTATCTATTTTGTGCAATACACACATGGACGTACTTGTACATTGTAAATGGATGGAAAACCGATTGAATGATAAATGACATTTGAATGATGAGTTTGTTGATGGGGTTACGGGTTTATCACATTTGCATGCGCACAAGAACATTTAGTGAGCAAAGAAGGGATTAGATGTCCTTATAGAAAATGCAAATGTAAGAGATACAAAGTACCCGATGAAGTGACTATTGATTTGCTGCGTAAGGGGTTTATGGATAATTACTACTATTGGACTATGCATGGGGAATCAATGCCACCTATCCCCCCTTGATGGACAAAGGAAAGATTACAATGTTTACGAACAAATGGTGATTGATGTTACTGGACCATCACTGATCGAAGAGCCTAACCCAAATGCACAAAGATTCTTTGATATGTTGGCAGCTGCACAAGCACCATTGTGGGATGGGTGTCAGAAGTATTCAGAGTTATCAATGGCAATTGATAGTTTGAGCTTGAAGAGTGATCATAACATGATGGAGAGTTGTTTTAATCGCATGATGGATATAATAAGTGATGCAATGCCAAGTGATAATCGAATGCCTCCAAATTTTTATCATGCCAAAAGTCAGTGAAAAAATTGGGCTTGGGTTGTATAAAGATTGATTGTTGTTCTAATGGATGCATGTTGTATTACAAAGATGATGAAAATGAGAGGAGCTGCAAATTTTGTGGGATGGAACGTTTCAAAATTTTCACTTGAAGGGGTATTGTTAAAGAGACCCCCTTCAAACGGATGTGGTATTTTCCAATTGTTCTAAGGTTACAAAGACTTTATTCATCAGTGGCCACTACATGTCACATGAGATGGTATCGGTAGAATCCAAGAGAGCCTGGTATCTTATCTCACCAATCAGACGGGGAAGCATGGAAACATCTTGATGAAACATATCCTGATTTTGCTCTGGACTCTCGAAATGTAAGATTAGGGTTATGTAGTGATGGCTTTTCTCCATATGGGTTGTCCGAAAATTCTTAGTCGTGTTGGTCTGTCATTCTTACTCCTGGGATGTACATGAAAAGAGAGGTTATGTTTCTAACCATAATTATTCTGAGACCATCTAATCCAAAAAGTAAAATTGATGTATATCTACGACCATTAATAGATGACCTAAAAATTTTACGGAATGAAGGTGTGCAAACTTATGATGTGTCATTAAAGCAAAATTTCATGATGAAGACTGTTTTGATGTGGACTATCAATGACTATCCTGCATACGGAATGTTGTCTAGTTGGATGACCGCTGGAAAACTCTCTTGCCCATATTGTATAGAGAGATCTAAGGCGTTCTCTCACAAACATAGTAGGAAGATTCATTTTTTGATTGTCATAGGCAATTTTTGCCAATGGATCATCCATATCGAGAGGTACGTAATGCTTTCAAAAAACATTGTGTGGATTCCTCATTGCCCCCTCCATGCTTATCCGAGGAAAAAATATGGTAACGCGTCAAACACTTACCTACGATGGAAGAGTCTCAAATGTCTAATCCGTTTGGGTATGGGGTTGATCACCATTGCACCAAAATGTCTATATTTTGGGAGTTACCTTATTGGAGAACACATCTTCTCCGTCACAATGTAGATGTAATGCACACCGAGAGGAATGTGTTTGTTGCATTATTTGACACAGTGATGGATGTGAAGGGTAAAACCAAGGATACACCCAAAGCTAGGTTAAACTTGGCTGAATTTTGCAGACGAAAAGATCTGCATCTATAAGATGTTGGGGGTGGTAGAATCAAGAAACTGAAAGCACAATATGTAACCAAGCAACAACGGGTATCTGTTTGTAAATGGGTTAAAGATCTAAAGTTGCTAGATGGTTATGTAAGTAATTTGGGAAGGAGTGTTGACATGAGGGAAGCTAAGTTACATGGATTGAAAAGTCATGATTGTCATGTTTTAATGCAACGTCTACTCCCAATTGCTTTTAAATCATTACCAAAGCTAATATGGAATACACTTGTTGAGTTAAGTCAATTATTTAAAGAATTGTGCTCAATGATGTTGAAGGTTGATCAATTGTTAGTGGTGGAGACTAATATTCCCATTATTTTGTACAAATTGGAAAAAATATTTCCTCCAAGCTTCTTTGACTCAATGGAGCATTTGCCCATCTACTTGCCATATGAAGCGAGGGTTGGAGGTCGGTTCAATATCGGTGGATGTATCCATTTGAAAAGTTGTTTCTTTTGACTTTTTAGTACATTATACCTTTAATTGAAATAATTTGATTGCTATAATTATACTTTGGGTCACATTTCATTTAGGTTCTAACGCACCCTTAAAGATAAAGTGAAGAACAAAACTAGAGTTGAAGGTTCCATATGTGAAGCTTATTTAGTGGAAAAAACATCAATATTTGCGTCTTATTATTATCCATCCCACATTCCTTGTAGAAGGATGAGAGTCACTCGTAATGATGATGGAGGTGAAGGTTGTTCTTCTTATCCACCATTGTCAATATTCAATTACCCAAAACGTCGGGTTAGGAAAGCTCGTAAACGTCAACTAGATGCTAAGGAATTTGAAGCTGCCACCCTTCACGTTCTTCTAAATTGTCCTGAGATTTAGCCTTTCTTAGAGTAAGTTCATTCCAATGTTCCTTTTATCCCTACATTGATAGTTCATCAACAATACTTTCATGTCACTAATGATAAAATATTGACAGTATATATGCAGATTATCTGCAAGAACTCATACCTAACATCTCTTCTGCACAGCTTGAAAAGGAAACTTCCTCAAACTTTAGTACATGGTTCAAAAATTATGTAGGTTTATATCTTTAATTATTGTCCACATAATTTTGAGTATTATATGGTCTAATTATTGAATCATCCATGTCTAATTATATGGTCTCTTATTGATATTAGGTGGGTAATCGACAAAAAACAATATATGATGATTTTATAAAGAGTTTGGCCAGGGGTCCATTGCGCATGGTTGACGTATGGAATGTATACTATGTCAATGGTTATAAATTTCACACAAAAACTTGGTCCGAAGGTATGAAAACTTCCAATTATGGTGTTTGTGTTCGAGGTAATGATTGTGGTCAATCAGGAAATTACTTCTATGGGATAATAACGGATATTATAGAAATTGAGTATATCGATTTTCCCTTGAAGAAGTTAATATTGTTTAAATATGATTGGTTTGACCCTACTCCTAATCAGGGGACAAGGACTAATTTTAATCATGGGTTGGTGGAGGTAAAAGCCTCGAGGAGGTATAAATCATATGACCCTTTCATACTTGCCCAATAAGTTGAGCAAGTTTACTATACTCCATATCCGGAAGACAACCTTGGGTGGTTATGTGTTATTAAGATGAAGGCTCGAAGTATAGTTGTTGCTCCTGAGATACCAAATCATGAAGAGGATCAACCATACCAAAATGATGATATATCCCAACTATTACCAACAGTTACTGAAGATGTTTTAGACCAAAGCTTAGTTGATAGAGAAGGTCATCCTAAGGAAGTTGATCGTTTCCAGCTAGATGAAACTAACCTAGAAGATGATGATGAAAATTTTTCAACGACAAGTCATAATGAATCCGAGGAGGAGTTTATAGATTCAGATTTAGATTAAGTCATATTTTGTTTTTCTTGTAATTGTTAGTCTACGACATTCATACAAATAGGACTGGATGAACTTATACAAATTGTGTTTATTTATATTTCACGCTTATGTTATTTCTTAATATCCCAAAAATGTAAATTGTTCGTTATATCTAATTGTTTTTTTAATGGTTTTATTACATGTAGATAGATAGCAAGTCGAGGATGAGGAAGAGGTACAACCCATGCTGAAGGTGCTAGTATAGTTGCATCTACCTCATAGACAGTCACCCCACATACTTCCTCTAGTCCATGGATTCCCCGCCCGATGTCTGTCCCCCATTCACCTAACCCAACCGCAGCCACAGACCCACATGATCAGCGCCCTTCATTCTCTAGAACCTCAGCTACCCCTGCCACACCCTCTGATGTTGGACCCTTTGTGAGCCCAGCTACCACGACGCCTATATATGGGACTGTTGATCCAATGGATGGGCACACATGGATTAGGCCAATCAAGACATTAGAGTAAGAGGCA
>JASKGM010046241.1:0-21158 GCA_034509205.1 Ceratonia siliqua
CTTTCCTTGGATCTTGTGCCATGGAGGATGCAAATCGTGAAGACAGTGCAAATTTGCACTCAATTCAAGTTATGAACAAAATCATTTGACACGATTGATCATGTATTTTTTGGATTGTGTAATGGTGATCTGATGCTCTTCATTGCCTGTTATAATTGACAGGATTTTCTGACCAAGTGGATGGAAGAGAGTCACAGAGGGACAACAGATTTGGTTGTGTTCTGCAATGGAGGCCCTCTACCCACAAAAAAAGTCGACAAGGCACAATCTGAAGGTAATCTACTGGAAAATTATGGGTTTGCATGATAGGGTTGTATTATCTGCTAATTGTGTTTTTCTTTTGGCCACAAAATGTTTGTGTTTGCTGTGTATATTTACAGGTGAAATTTTATCTGAACTTGTCAGTTCTGTGGAGAAGTCTGGAGCAAAATACTCGGTTCTCTATGTGTCAGACCTCTCCAGGTCAATCCAGTATCTTTCTTACAGAGAACTACAAAGGTTTCTGGCAGAAAGTACCTCGGGGAATGGATCAGCCAATTTCCCAGTTTGTGATGAAGTCTGCCAGATTAAATCTTCTCTCCTGGAAGGACTTTTAGTGGTAAGCTTTTTTTGTCCATTTTTACATGTGCAATAGGATGATGACTTGGGCCTTGTAGTTCTTGCATCCTCTGTGAACATGCTACTCTTGCACTTGTGATGCAGAGTAGTGAAGACCTGTTTCTTATTTTCATTTTCCTTTTTTTTTTTTTTTGGGGGGGGGGGGGGGGTTGGTGTTCTTCCTCCTGTTGGTGCTTTGGTCCTTAAACTATCCTCTCATTGGAATGCTGGTGTAAATTGCTGCTTGTTTCTAATTCGGCATGCTCCCATTTCAAACAATATGCCAATAACATTGCATTCAGATGCACAGCTGGTAATATGCATCGAGTCTTGACTGGTAGGTTTTGTCCCCCCGCCCTGTACAAACAATGCAAATTGGTTCTTGTTGAAATATGTTGCTGCTATCATGTGGATCCAATATAAGATTATGATAAATTTCGCTTCTTTAAATTGTAAAGGACATTGTTAAATTTCCTATAGATAAATAGTCTGGGGGATTTAAATTTTGACGTGATTGCTTATTGAACTTTTTTAGTTGAACCTGTTCATAAATACATTATTTAACTACTTTGCTCCTTTCTTTCTTGACACGGTTATAATATTTTTTCTCTCTCATTATAGAGATCTGCCTAAATCCATATCTCTCCCTATGTAAGCCAAGACCGATATTATTTTTCTGCTGATAGAGTATTTAAGGTGCATAATAATCCTGTAGAGAACATAGAGTTGAAATTTTGGAAGAACACCGTAAAAAGATTCATTTAGTGTAATGCAACTAGCCTTTAGTAAACCAAATTTTAGATGGAAAGTTACTCTTAAATGGGGAACTTAAACCACCAAAAGGCCCTAAACCAAGTTTAGAACAGTAGAAATGGGTCAATATTTTTTTTGGAGCTTAACCTTATAATGAAATGTATGTTTTGCGTAACTCTTTAGCTGGAATGTTGGTTTCATCTGGGAAAATCTCTGGTCCATCACTAGGTTTTTTGGTTAGTTTGAACTGTTTATTTAGCTTTTCTTTCATTCCAGTGTGTGTGCTCACACTTTGTGTAACCAAGTAGTAAGTAGTGTGTACTGTCATAGGTTGGTAGACACAGACACAGATAATTTCATTCAATTTAATCCTTATTTACAATTATGTAATAGTTTCCTGGAGTGGGTTCACTGACAGAAGGACAGTAGGAGGCTTTCTTGGGTGATTTTTTCTCCTTGTTCAACTTCTTTTATGTGCTGAGGGTCTTGGAAATGCTGCAGCATGTCTCGTGTTGTTCTGATATCGTTTCTTCTTGTGATGATACAGGGGATAGTTTTGCTTATAATTTTGATATCTGGCCTTTGCTGTATGATGGGAATTGACACTCCAACAAGATTTGAGACGCCACAAGAGTCATGATCTATTGCTTGTTGAAGGTAATGATTGAGATGTTGGGTCTACTCTATTAATATATGAGTGAAGTGATTATTTGCCTTCTATAGAGTGGCTAGGGTGAGTATTCTATCTTGTGACATTTGTTGACTCATATCAGGGATTCTATTATGTGGTTAAATATTCAAATAATTTGTATCAGTATATAAAATTCTATCCTAGGCTTTGGATCTTAAAAAATGATCTTTAACATTCTCTCTTCGTAAAACTTATCCTACAATAATTGACAGTTTATAAAAAAATTATTTGACTTAGGCTCCGTTTCGTTGCAAAGATTTTGGAAAAATGTTTCAACATAAGAAGATTTTCAAATTTATGTTTTGCTAAAGAAGTTTCTCAACAATATAAATTTTGCTTTAATTTTTTAAAGAAAAATTTTCTTAAAACAAAGTAAGGAAATTATTTTTTATTTTTTTTAAATTTATCATTAACATATTTCTATTTTTTATTGTCATCATTGTTGGTACAATCATTTTATTGGGTGCAAGTGTTTAGGTTAAGTTCATATCTAAATAAAATTTTTAAGAACAAGTTAAGCTTGGATTTGAACTTGAATTTAAATATTTCTATTAAGCTGATTTTAATCTTGAATAAAAATTTTAAAAGTAAGCTGGGCTTAAATTAGACTCATTTTTTTTTTATAAAAAGTCTGACCTATAATGTTACTTCCTCATCACTACTTGTACTCATAATATAATCATTGCTGACAATTGTTGTTGCATTATTAACCATTGTCAAAAAAAAAAGAAAAAGATTTTTATGGAATCTAAACAAAAGAAAATTCTTAACATGAGTAAACAGACAACATAAAATTTTATTAAGAAAATTTTTTTCAAATTTTTTTATCCTAAACAAATGGAGTTTTAAATTATTTAAAATATTATTTTCACAAACTTATTATCACAAACATCTTACAAAGTCATTTTATATTATTACACCAATTTCAAAGTAACCATTTTCATACTACATCACTTTTTTTTTCTTGCATTTTTTGGTGTTTCTTTTATTAAAAAAGTTTCTTATTGAAAGAATATTTAATCAGTAAAAGTCATATGAGTGGCTATTGATTTAACAGGCAATTGTTGAGTACATAAATATTGATATTTAAATCTAGGGTAGATTTTAAAGATGAGAAAATATCATCTAAAGTACAATTCTCTCAAGTGCGAAAGAGAGTAATGATTTTCACCTCTACTAAATAAACCATTCTAAATTTTTTAACCCATAGCCATCACTTGGGGCGTTTTGTGGCAGTTTGTACAATAATCTTCATTGCTTTAGCATTCGTTAATTCTCAATTTAAACCCACGTTGAATATTTTCGGATTTTATATTTCTTTATAGTAATTGACTCTAATCCATCAGGGAGTGCTTTCTTCTCCAAAGTGAGACTGATAACCCTAACAAATATTCCTTCTACCTGTCACTAAATTTCCTCATAGAACTTCGAAAACTGGGCTAGTTGGTATTCTGCAGATTCCCATTGAAAAAGTGGAAGAAGGTCTAATCTCACACTTAAACCATCATTAACCTCAAGTCAATATCATGGTTCGTTGTCTTCGCCTGAGATGGAACTCCGTCATATGCTAGCTAGTTGTTTCAAACATTACAGGTGTTAGTATCTAATTCTCATTTAGACTATGATTGAAAATTTAGTAGAGAACGAAATTGAGCATAATAGAGTGGAATTGAACCAAAAAAAAAAAGAGAAAAAGAAAAGAAAAAGAAAGGAATAGACTTACCATCTCTTTATTTGGAAGTTTAACACAAAAATAGATGGAAATTTATTTTCTTTTGTTTGAAAGTTCAAATAAAAGTGAATGAAATGACAAGGTATTATATATATATAAATTTACAATATAATCCTTATTTAAAATAGAAAAAAAATTATAAACATCACAATATGTGCATTTAAATATTAATTAAATGTAAAAAGCTTAAATTGTAGAGTCAAATTGATAATGCTCATAATAACACATAATGAAAATCATATTTGAAGATGATAGTTTAATGCATATCATACATGATTTGAAGGAAGGAATGATAATTTCATAAGAAAATTTAGTTAGGGATAGTAATTCCATTGAAAAAAATCATATTTAAGAGAAGGGATGGAGCGAAAGTAGTAAGCAAAAATATAAATTTTGAAAAAATGGATATGTAGTAGATCAATGACAAAATAACTCATCTAATTTTAAGTAGATCAATGACAAAAATGACCAAAGCAACAAGCGACAAACCATCTGCTTACTCCTAGTAATATAAGGCGAAATGGAGTTGAGCCTAAGGATCCAATGACCCTCAAGGCCTTGAAGGTGAAAAATCTGAGAAGCCCTTGTCTCTTTCATCACACACAGTTGTGAGTATTTCCTCATAAATGCCAGAAATCATTATAAAGACAATCATTCTAATTTTCTTTCTCTAAAAAAAAGACCTATAGGGGTCATGCAATGAGGATACACAAACATTCTAAGAGGAAAGATACGCAAGCATCTTCTTCAGCTATCAAAATAATGAAAAACACTGTTGACTGAGATATACATTAGAGAACCTCCGTGAGGCCAAGGTCTCGTAGGTTTCTCATTGTTTCCTAAATTTTTTCACCCCTGCAATAATAGGAAACACCAATTGATGCCATATTTGAGGAATATTGTTTGTGTGAAGACTTGAAACCAGAAACACCCAAGCGAATGCTTGGTAGAAATTAATTCATTAGGAATGGAGAACCCCTTATGTCGAATATTACAAGTCAATTCATTAGAAAAATCATTCAAACGAAATTTTGATACAAACATGGCAGGTGAAACTCACCCTAAAAGACTAGTCCATTAAGGAAGGGTGCCTGCAGTGCCTTACCATAGCACCCTAACAATTCATCATCCTTAGACAGTGACGTCCACGATGCTGGTTGCATTCTCAGGTAGCTTACCACCTGTAACCTACACCTAGGGTTTGTCTTCTGCCCTACTTTTTTTTTTCTTCTTTCGGGTTTCTTTCCTTTCCTTAGGACCGTTGGCACGCTGCCTTCCAGCACCGCTGCCACCACCCAAGACAGAACTACTTTGATATAATTGATACAAACATAATAAGTAGAACTCACCCCAAAAAACTAGTTTATTAGGGGAGTGTGCTTGCCATGCTTATATATCTCACAACCCACTCATTTTTAGTTGATGTAGGACTTACCATAGCACCCTAATAAATGATAAGTTACAAACCCAACCCCAACCATGCAAGTGAAGCATTTAAGCACGTGGCACGCTGAGTTAAAGACTTAATGGTGTAGTTGGTAAAGAAGTGGGGAATGTGGAAGCCATAGTGGTAGTATTTATTGTTTAGTAGTGTGTAGTTGGTGAAGAAGTGGGAGTGGGTATATTATAATAATGCTATATGGTAGTAGTGGGTAGTTATATTTTGCTAGTCTTTAGGAAGTGGTGTCAGAACTATAAATATGTAAGCTTTGCATTCTTATGGATAAAAAGAAAATATTTGGTTTTATGGTTTGTTTCTCACCCTAAGAGAACATTTATGGTTTGTTCCTGCCTTAAAAGACCATTTATCTCTATGCTATTGTATCTACATTGACTGAGACCTATCAAATTCACCTTAGACAGTACTTGCGCTTGGAACAAACGGTCTAACCGCAAAGTCTTGATGATGTAGGAAGAAGGGGACGAGAATTGGAGAAGGAAGAGAAGGAAGAGAGAATAAGACCAAGAAATTAAAGAGGAGAAGACTAACGAAAAATATATATATATAAACACCGAACTCTCAATAAGATGAAGAATTCTTCTCCACCAAATATTTGTGCCAAAAACTAATGCGTAGGCCACTTGCGCCTAAGGAAAACAAGCCATCTGCTTCCATAACAAATTGCCATAAAAGCATACAACGAGTGTACTACTAGAACCTATTGGAAAAAGGTTTACAAAGCCAATAAGAAGCATGATGAATGAAAGCACGCACTTTGAAGTCCATGGTGGGCAAGAAACAAACTCCCCAGGTTGGAAAGAAAGTCACTTAAAAGAGGAAAATCAAAGCTCCTAAACAATAAAAAACAAAAACATAAAAACCAGAATAGCATGACTAACAAGAGATTGCCTGACAATTGAGAATGAAGTAACTATGGGGTTAAGCTGTTATATATATGAAGCTGTTGTAAAAAAGTAAAGCCTTAAGGCATGATTAAAGACGATTGTAGAACAAATATGAACATTGTAGCCTTCAAAGTACGAAAAATTAAGAATAAAAGCAAAAGAAAAGTAAAAAACAAAATGCTTAACAAGAAAAAACCTATCATTTTTTATTGGTAATCTTGGTTACAAGCATCAAAGATAAAAGAAAAGAAAAAGCTCAAACCAAAGAAATAAATTACTTCCACATAGAGAAAAAGTTGCAAGTATCAAAGATACTAGTCCTCAATGTTTCAAGTGACGTCCAAGGCATCGAAAAGGGAGGGGAGAAGAAGTAGTGGGTCATTTTAGGGCTACTCAAGATTCTAATAACCAACAACCAATATTTTAAGGCTTATTACCTCCTCATTGTTTCTTGATCTGCGACTCCTTGTAGAAACATCCAAAAGAGGAAGGTCATTAATGCTTTATCTCTGCTCACCCAGATTTGTTAGCAAGCTGAATTACATTGCAATGCTAGCACTGTAATGCACCATCTCAATATTGGCACTGTATTGGAGGCTAAGTTGCTCGATGCAAGAAACATCAAACATTTTCAGTAGACCATGCCGACTACGCCTCCATCTATTGATGATATCATGAATGGCCGCTGAAAATATTGTAAATTATTGCTAGAAGCATCTGCTAGCTGATGGAAATACCTTTAAAATATCTTATTTGTTATGTGAAATATCTCGGCTATTATGTACATAAGTTACAGGAAGCCTGCTATATATATATATATATATAAAGCCTTCTCTTGCAAACGAATGGAATAAGAAGTAGAGTCTTCATTATCAGTCTCGCCATGTCAAATTGTTTTCATATGTCAATTTACCAAATTCATAATTTCCCATTGCTTGTTCTAACGTCTACTTCATAATCAAACATAAATCCTTCATCGTATCAGAGCATGGTTATTGTAAATCCAGGTTCCCTTGTAAATCCAAAGGTGACGAGCTCCTTTTGAAACGCTCCCCTTTTCTGTGTTTTCCTTTATGTTGTGCAAGTCATCCTTCCCTGCGTTTGTAGTTCAAAGCCACACACTATTACTACTCGACACCTATGACTTTTAGTAAAAGTTCTTTCATTTGCTATCACCTGCATTCTGTGGAGCCATCTTCATTTCCATCTCTATTCCGGCAAGTTTGGTCTTACTTACTCTGGCCTTTCCTTTCATTTGTTTTCTTCTTCTCCTCCATTTCAAAACCCAGCCACACCCTTTGACCTTAACTTGTTGAATCTTGAATCTCCACCGTAAACTTCCCCTACAAACCACCATCAACCACCTTCCTCTCATCTCTCTTCCTCATTTCGTCTCCATTAAAGCTCATACAGAGCTTGCTTTTCAAAACCCCAACCGTTTGTAAAAGTTTGACCTCTTATCTACGAGAACGGTACCAACTGGTAGCTTCATTAAAGTACGCTAGCTATAGCAGGTTGTTTGAGTAAAAAAAAAAGGAAAAGGGAAAAGGAGGAAGAAGAAAATAGACGCGTTTCACCTATATGTGTCAAAATCAAAGACATTTTACCTTTGTCTATTGAAATCAGTATTTTTACCTCTGTTCATCAAAATCTTCAACTTTGTGCACTGACATATACCACTTGAACGATGGAAGACTAGGTGATGGAAAGCGTGTGGCTACAGAGACAATTTTGATGAGAAGCTAGATGAGTAGTATGGATGTGATGTCCCATAACAAATTCGAGCTTCTAAACCTATGACTGGACTCGTTGCACCTACCAGCAATGGGGTTAGTGAGATCATATTTGAAAGATCTTGGATTATAGATTCAGGCAGTAGAACACATAACTTGTGATGATGGTTTATTGGAAGAGAAATGGAAGGTCATGGGAGGATCACCCGTGAGAATCCCTTATGGACAAAGTGTTCATGTCAAAAGCACTGCAGAGTTCATCTCCCCAATGGAGTGGAAATTAATCATGTGCTAAATTTCCCCAATTTCAAGTGTAACTTGCTCTTGGTCAGCAGGTTGACAAGAGAGCTCAATTGACCACTAACTTTTGTTAAAGATTTCTATGTGATACATGACTTATCTACATGGGAGTTAATTAGAGTAGGTAAGCAATGTGATGGTCTGTATTACCTTGAGCCAATCCAAAGTGGAAGGGCGGCAATGATAGTTAACACAGAGAATGAATATGACACTTGGCATAGAAAACTCGAGCATGCATCACATGAGAAAATTCAACAAATCAAGCTCATGACAAATAGTGCTAGTGGTGAGAAAATTCTACATTGTGACTCTTGCATGGAAGCTAAGCAAACTAGGCTTCCTTTTCCCACTAACTCAATAAAATCTACAACATATTTTGATTTAATTCATATTTAGGGACCATATAAAACTATATCCATTTCGGGAACTCATTATTTTCTTTCCACTGTTGATGATTATAGCAAGAGAGCATGGGTGTATTTGATGAAATATAAAAAAAGGTAGGAAATATTTGCCCATGTTCTACAATATGGTAAAAAATTTGACAAGAATGTTAAATAGATTGGGACATATAATGTGATAGAATTTCAATCAAGTCATATACAAACATTGTTTGTATATGATTGGCCCAATATCCTAGAAACGGCTAGAGCTTTGAGATTTCAAGTTGTGTTGCCGATAAAATTTTTGGGAGAATACATTCTCATTGATGTTTATCTCATTAACAATTTATCCTCCAAAGTTATTGGGAACAAGACACCTCATGAAGTTTTGTTGGGAAGCAACTTAACTTATAGTCACTTAAAGGTTTTTGGATATTTAGCATATGCCCACAACAGCAACAAAGGGAAAGAAAAATTCAATGAAAATGGGAGACCCTGTCTATATGTTGGAAACCCAAATGGACAGAAGGAATATCATCTATATATGATTGAGAAATGCACAATTTTCACCTCCTGGGATGTTAACTTCTTTGAGAATATATTTCCATTCGAACAATGGAAATCTAAAAAACAACTATCAAATACCTGTGAGCAATAAGTAATGGCATGGGACCTCGAGGTGTTTGAGAATAAGATGGTGACGTAGCAAATGGGTGGATCCAACCCAACATCGATTAACGTAGCACAAGAAAGAGATAATGGTGGACCTTCATTCTTAAATAGACTAGAGCAAGCAAGTGGACTAAATATTAGACCAGATGACTTTGCGAATCAGCACATAATTGTGCCTACATTGAATTGCTTGAATCTAACCATAAGTAAGCCAGCAAATATTATGGAACTGATAGAAGAAGACACATAGAATACTGGGGAAATAGGGAAATAAATCAAAATCATGTGATAGATAATGCTCACTATGTTAGGACCTGTCTAGCAATTGAAAATGAAACTCAATGAGTCTAATGCGCTAGCAGACGCCCAAAACGGTTTGATGGGTTTGTGGTTAAGATGCCCTCGTCCATTGACCATACTGAGTTACTAAAAACTAACATAATTCTATATCCTTATCTCGATAGATATCATACAAGAGATTTTCACCCTTTCACAAAGCTTTTATGGTAGCTTTGTCATCTCAAGATGAACCCAAGACCTTCTCTCAAGTTGTGAAACATGAGTGTTGGCAAGAACCAACGAGAAAAGAAATTTAGGTATTGGTAAGAAAGCAATAAACTCAAAATGGGTTTATACAATTAAATACAAGCCAAATGGAGAAATTTAGCGATACAAGGCGCAATTAGTTACGAAAGGATTTACCCAAGTAGAGGGAGTTGATCTTCATGAAATATTTGCTCCAATAGTGAAGTTGGTCACAGTTTGATGCCTGCTAGCAGTTATGGTTAAGAAACAGTGGAAAATTCACCAGCTTGATGTAAAGTGTAAACAATGTTTTATCACATGGAGATCTAAATGAAGAAGTTGACATGCAAATACCATAGGGATTAGCATGAGATGGGGAGTAAATCAAAGAAGTCACTGTATGGATTGTGACAGGCCTCACGTAAGTAGTATTAGAAATTCACAGATGCCCTAATCAGTGTAGGGTTTAGATAATCGAAGGCAGACCACGCATTGTTTATATATGGGGAAAAAGAAATATTCATTATAGCACTAATCTATGTTGATGACTGATAAATCATCATTTATCCTATTATTTTGTTATGATTTTTATTCTTTTTATGCATTTTATTTTAGAATAGATTACTTTGAGTTTTTTTGTGTTATTTACAGGAATGCTCAAGAGAGCCTTAAAGTATATTATTTAAAAAATAATTTCAAAAATAAAATTTCCCAAAAAAATTCAATATCCAAAACTACGTCGTTTTGGAGATGGTGAAAGATGCCTTAAGGTCACTAAAGGTCCCACTGCTCACCAACAATAAAGAGGCTCCAGGATTCACTTAAGGATATAGCCCACGCCTCTTCGAAAGAGGATCCATCTCGTCTCTATCATTTTTGGACGCTTACAACCACTCATCGCCAACATTTTTCCCCTCCAACACTAGCGTGATTGTTGCCAGCCACGACAACGACGCTGCACCACCACCGTCGACAGGTTCTAGCAGCCAGCAGCCACCAACGCCTCTCACAAATGCTATTCCATGAAGGGGTGAACTCTTTTTTTTTTCCATCTTTATTTCTTCTGTCTTCATTCCTAATTCCTGATTTCATTCCAACTATTTTCATCTATATTTTTATTCATTTATTTTAGTTTTGTTATTTTACAATATGTTTAGTATTGTGATTAAGTTTATTGGATTAAATTTAATTATGAGATGCTAAATATATTGTGGGTGTTTAGTTTAACTACCAAGAATGTATTGAATATATTAGTGGATTGTTTTTAATGCAAATTTAAATTATTTCTTGTTTATTATTCTTTTTCCAGTTTAATTATAAATTGTGAGTGATTATCTCTTATTTGTAATTAAAATTGATATATGAGAATTAGATGTTAGACACATCTTCTACACTTAATTGAGCATTCTTGAACAAGAGTTTAAATTAAACTCATCGATTTGATTTAATTTAGATGGCTGTGTATTTTTTCCTATGTTAAATTCAATTAACTAAATAATTAAATGAATCAAAGAAATTAATTAGTTGACTGTAAGTGAGTGCTATCCGTGATGATCTGTGTTCTCTAGTTTTAGTAAAAAAACCAATAATCTAAACTTAGGAATTTTATTTTAATCCACTTTATATTTCAATACATGATTGGTTAGTTAACTAAATCCCATTAATTTCCATAGAATTTAATTCAATTTCATTTATATATTTTTGCATTCATCTAGTTGATAGTTTAGTTTAATTAATTTAGAGTAATCATAAGAACTTAGTCAGAATGTTTAGGAATTTATTTTATGTTGTTTATTTCTTTTACTGTTTGGTAAATTTAGTGTTTAAAGAAAATAATTAAGGATTTAAATCACTGCAATTCCCTGAGAGATTGACCTTAGGGTAAACTTATTGCTACACTGATTGTGATTTGTGCACTTAGGAGTATTTAAAATTTGCACATCAAGTTTTTGGCCCCAACATAATACTTGCAGGGAACAATGGAGGGCATATTCAAAAGGTAAAGATGTATCTAGATGCCAAGTTCTGTTGGATATAGTTTTTACACTTAATGTGATATTGGTACAAGCATGGATTTAAAAAAAATTAAATCACACCATGCAAGATAACACAGTAGATTGATAATCACATAAAACATACACAAATTGCATAAATTGAGTAAGGATAGATTTTTACCTTTGAAGCCACAAGGAATTGTCAAAGCTTCTCTACCAATCATATTGACCACCTATTCTTTGTGAATTGTTTCAATCCAAAAAACCTTAGGTGTTATAAGGTGAGAAGAATAATAATAGAATATATGATGGCCCTCTAGTGCATATCAATTTGATGGCCTAATGCAAAGCTCTCACACACTAAGGAATGTGGCGTCACACTCATTAGTTTTCCTTAAAGTCTCAACCCTACTCCCTTTTAATTTTCTCTAAGCTTCACGCCTGCTCAAGGTGTATACTTAGTTGTGTTGGACGACTAGGGGTTAGGTTAAATTTATATTAACCTAGCCCCCAAGTCTTTTGGTTGATGTCAAAACTATCGACCCTAGAGTCCTTCCAAGTTGATGCCAACTTCATCATTTTATTAGATAAAATTTCATCAAATAATAACATCTATTTGATATTTGATATTTCATTATTTTGTTTTACAATAAAATAAAATAATTTGGAGCTTTCTCCTTGGCCAATAATTAGTGTGATTGAATTAACATTCTAATAATAGAATTATAAACTTTATTAATCTCCTTGACCACATAGTATTCCAGTGTATGTAGGACTCCCTACGGACTCTTCAAATTCTAATCATTTATCACTTTGACTTTTTCTTCTTAGAATAATTCAAATTGATCAAATCACATTTGAATTCCAAGAGAGGTTGGATGTGATCTCTATGTGATTCTAGGAGGTTGACTTGTTTCAAAATTTCAATCAACACAATGGTTGTCTTAATTAGGCAAAATCTGTCTTAATCAAGATAAGTAATGTAAGAATCCTTTTTGTATTTTTAAAACAACCTCTATCTTAATTAAGACAACCTCTGTCTTAATTAAGACAAGTAATTCTTTCACTAAGACATATCAAGCACACTTAGGACAACTTTTGTCCTAAAGAAATATTGTCCAAAAATGAGACAATTTTTGTCTCTCATATGACACAAAAATGAGACATACGAAAATGACATCCAAAAATGATACTTACAAAACTGATGTCCAAAAATGATGAGATAACTTTTGTATCTTTTAAGACACCTTTTGAATGCTTAAGACAACTCTTGTCTTAAGATAAGTTTTGTCTAAATCAAGACAACTTTTGTCTTATTTAAGATCACAATCCCTAAAATACTTAAAGCCATCACATAAACTTTTCAAAAAAATGTTTTTTTAACTTAAATGGATTGAATTCTACAAATCTAGATGATAAATTTACCTGGATATAAGAACTTCAAGCTCTAATTAACTTAGGATTATCTTAATCTCATTAAGACTACCCTAGTTCATTAACCATGAATAGTTCCACCTTAGGTTCATGGTTCTACTCTTGAGAAACCTACAATTATGAGAAACCAATATCTATTATTGATTGTCCAATTGCAAACCATGTGTTTATGTTCTTTTATAACCATCCATTGACAGGAGATAAAATTACTGTAATACCCCTCATGTCAATTTTGTACCCTAGTCTTAGATTTCATTTGATAAGTGACTAGATACTTTTATTACATATCTAAAAGATATCAAGAAATGATGAATAGCTAATTCATCATTCACTAGTCCCAAGTTTGTTACATATCTTCCTAAAATCACTAGAAATGATGTTTATACTATGAAGATACATGTTCCCTGATGTTTACTCCAACTATAATCCCAACATACAGAGTCTTGACTAACATGATACAATGATCCTGCCCTTAGTATATCAAAGACCATAGTGGACAAGAACACGAGCCACATGCAATTAAGATTTCGGTTATGCCATAAACAAGTGCATAGGTGTGAATCCAAGTTCATAGTAACAGTATTAACTTGAGCTTGATTTCTCACTTGATTCCTATTCATATAACAGTGTCAATACCTGAAGTTAACCACTTCAATGGTTTGAGATTCACCATTCCCTTATAGAAGAATCCCATTCCTTCAATAGAGGTAATCTAGACACTGCAATCTTCATTGAATAGAGCGACCAACTCTAAGTAGTGATTGTGAATATTCTTTTTGATTCATCCAATGATACATATCTCCCTTGCATAACTTTTATGCAAATGTATCTTTCTTCATTTAGAATCTTGGTACCTAAATAACCAGAATACAAAGCTTACATAAATAAACTCTTTATTTAATTATAAAATGTATTCGTAACATGTCAACTATTACATGATTTAGGAATAAACTTTCTTTCCAAGGCATTATATTCCTAACAATCTCCCACTTGTCCTAAAACAAGTATGACATGTCCTTAACCCCTAGTCCTTTTAAGTGACCCTCAACGTTCTTTTGTGAAAAAGTCTTTGTAAATGAATAAGCTAGATTCCTCTCAGTAGTTATTGTACAATCTCCCATATAAAATGTTACTTTCTCTTAATGTATTTAGCTACTCTGTGATTCTATAGTTTTTTTGAATTAGCCATAGCTCCACTGTTATCACAGTAGAGAGAGATAGGTTTATCCGCATTTGGCACCTCCTTAAGATCCTTAAAGAATTTGCGCAGCCAAATAATTTTCGTTGCAGTTTCATAAGCTGTAATATATTCTGCTTCCATGGTGGAATCAGCAATGCAAAATTGCTTTATACTCCTCTAAATTATGGCTGCACTACCCGAAGTAAAAATTGAGACTGATGTTGATTTCCTAAAATCAACTTGAGATTGGAAATTTGAATTAGTGTACTTAATTGGAACCAAGTCACTTCCAAAATATTGATCTTGTAGTTACTTGTTCTGCGCAGATACATGAATATACACTTGATCATAGTTTAGTGTTCCTTTCCAGGGTTTGACTGAAACCTGTTAACCAATCCAACTGTGAAGCATATGTTTGGTCTGGTGTAAAGCATGACATACATGAGACCTCTTATAGCTGATGCATAGGGAATTCATCTCATTTGCTTAACTTCTTGAGGACTCCAAGGTGATTGCTCCTTAGAAAGCTTGGTTCTCTACCTAAAGGCTGTGAAACCTTTTTTGGAATCTTGGATGCCAAACTTTGTCAACAATTTGTCAATATAGGTTACCTGGGATAAAGTTATCTGCTTGTTCTTTTGATATCTTATCAATTGGATCCCAAGAACATGTTTGCTTCCCTTAAATCCTTCATTTCAAATTATTGATTCAGCCATCCTTTTACTGTAGATAACATTCCTTCATCATTCCCAATAGGTAGAATGTCATCTACATAGAGTACCAAGAAGGCAACCTTACTGTCCTATATCCTTTTATAGACATAGGGTTCATCTGCATTTTTTTGGAATCCATAAGATTTGATAGTAGCGTCAAATCTTATATTCCAAGACCAGGAGGCTTGCTTAAGTCCATAAATGGACTTATGTAATTTGTAGACTTTATGCTCTTGGTCATATTCAATGAAACTATATGGTTGAAGATGCCCATTTAAAAATGCAGTTTTGATATCCGTCTATTATATCTCATAATCAAGATGTGCAACTATGGATAATAGGATCCCGATAGATTTGAACAAAGTAACTGGTGAGAAGGTTTATTCATAGTCGATACCTTCCCTCTAGGTATAACCCTTAACCACTAACCTAGCCTTGAAGGTCTCTAGCTTCCCATCAACTCCCCTCTTTCTCTTATTGATCCACTTACACCCAATGGGTTTTGTCCATTTAGCTGCGTCCACAAGACTCTAGCTTTATTGGAATGCATAGATTCCAACTCTGATCTAATTGCCTTTTGCCAATGTTTAGCATCAACATCATTGATGGGTCCTTGTAGGTAACAAGATTAGATTCATATTCATTTGATAGAGCTACCATGTGCTTTTCCAAACCCATGTATTTGTCAAGTTGTCTAACAACCCTCCCACAATTACGAAGTACTGCTAATTTATATTTAACTCCTGAATCTGAGTTTATTAGGACTTCACCATAATTAACTTTTGAATCTGATTGACCACTTTATTCTTATAGAACAATCTTACTCTAAGGTTTTTGATTTCTCACAAAGTTCTCCTCTAAGAATGTTGCATTTGCACTAACAAATACCTTTTAACGTAGGTGCTATAGAAGTAATACCCCCTAGTACCCCTAGGATATCCTATGACCAAACCTACTCTTGTCTTTGTTTCCATCTTAGTGGACTCAGGCTTATAACATGTGTTGGACACCTCCAAGTTCTGATGGTTTACATCCTGTCCATAGCTCCCTAGGTGTCTTAGGCACAACCTCAAATGGAGCAAAGTTTAGCAAGTATGTTGCTATCTGTATACAACATTTCCATAATGATTTTAGAAAAGCAGCATTGAACATCATGGATCTCGCCATTTCTAAAAAATTCATATTTCTTCTTTTATCAACCCCATTTTGTTGAGGTACTTTGGGTGTTGATAAATTTGAAATGATTCCATTACTAACTAGATATTGTCGAAACTCATTAGACAAGTTCTTACCACCTTAATCTAATCAAAGTTGTTTCAATGGTTTGCCTAGCTATTTTTCTGCTTCAACCTTGAATTCCTTGAACTTTTCAAAGGAATTACTCTTGTTGTACATCAAATATACAACACCATATTGTGAGTAGTCATTTATAAAGGTTATGAAGTAGACATAACCTTCTCTAGCTTATATGTTCATTGGTCCACATACATTTGTGTGTACCCCAAGTCTAGAACATTTTGCATTATGTTACCTTTGCTTTAAAAGGTGCTTTAGTGATTTTACCCTCAATGCAAAACTCACAAATCGGTAAGGAACACTTAACCATTTCTGGTAAAGTACCGTCCTTTACAAGTCTGCTAAGTCTATTTTGGTTAATATGACCCAAACATAGATGTCAAAGATAACTCTTATCTAAGCTAGAGTTTTTGACCCTTTTAGACTTAGGTGTGGTTGTTTTTGCAACGTTTATAGTCCAATTTATTAGTTCTAGATAATGTAAATTATTCCTTGTAATTCCAAAGCAAACAAAATTTCCATTTATTAAAATGGTGATCCCATCACCAAAACAAATAGAATATTCAGAATTAATAAAAAGTAAACAGAAATCAAATTTCTACAAATGTCAGGAATGTAATAAACATATTATAAAACCAAATAAAGCAATGGCTCCTAATGCTCGAGCTGAGACAAGAGTGTCATTTGCCATCCTCGTCTGAAACTAACTCTCAGTTAGCTTTCTCTTTGTCTAGAACCCCTATAAAGAATTACAAACATGGATAGTGGGTCCAAAGCCTAATATGCATGTATTAGTAGAATCATCCACTAGATATGCTTCTAACATGTTTAGAAAACCGATACCTTGTTTATTCTTCATGAAATTGAGGTAGGCTTGGTAATTCTTCTTCCAATGTTCTTTAGCACCATAGTAGAAACATCTTCCCATGGTGCCCTCTTTTTGAGCTTTCTTCTTCATAGATTTCTTGTTCGGCCCAACCGATTTCTTAACATATTTCTTCTTCTTGCCAAGCACTTTTGCCTTCTTGGGCTCTATAGCTACAACATTATCCTTTAGGTTCTTTATTTCAAGAACTTCCTCCACAAATTGTAGGTCATTTATCAACCCACTAAGAGTGTAGTCCCTACTGTGAAATTCATAGTTTAACTTTAATTACAAAAATTGGGACTTCAAGCTACGATCATAGGCACTTGAGTGTTTGAATCAGTTTCAATCTCGTGCAGCCCAGCCTCATTTAGGCAGGAGATTAATTTGAGCATGTAATCTCATACTAGCTCCCCTAACTTCAACTTTAGGTCCTTGAAAGCATTGATTGCTCTCTCTTTAGCAGACCAGGTCTTTGTACCAAACATATCATGTAAATGGTACATCATGTCAGTAGCATGGTCCATGACTTCATGCTATTATTGCAACACATTGGTTATAGAGGCCAATATGTAGCACTTAGCCAACACATTGGCATCATGCCACTTCTTGTGGTACTTGGTTTCCTTTAAGGTAGATTAGAGAGTCAGAGGGTTTGGTGCTTGCTCAGAAAGTACCATGTGAAATCTTATCATAATTAAGTACAATGTTAAGGTTTCTCTTCCACTAAATGTAGTTCTCATCGATTAGTGTGCATTTGTTAAGAAGAATTGATATTGGGTTCATTTTCAGGGTATGTATGAAAAGTACATTTTCAACTATAAGGTATAGCTTTCAAATGGATTTTGACCATGATGCATGTATGCATGAGTATGTGAATTTTATTATTACTTGTTTGACGGTCATTTACCTTCCTGCAATAAGTAGCTGACTATGGGTCATGAAAACTTATTGCAAGGTCAATTAGGACCCTCTTACTTAATTGTGCTACCTGGCATCTTCATACTTAGCATAGTTAATGAACGCCTTTATTTGGCCCATTATACAATAGAGCTATTATAGGCAGTATATTGATAGATTAATGTTGAGTGTTTCACCATTCGTTTCATCACACCTTGATGTACAGTGAAGTGCGCTTCTTTGGGAAGTCACACTTAATGTACTACCAAGAAGTCCAATCCTGCCATGATATGAGTGTATGCTTGCCTGTACATACACCCCATGACAATGGACCAACGTTTGGAGGCCGTGGACTCTAGGATTACTAATGCCCTCTCTCACTCAATATTTTTATTATTACCCTAAGGTGACTGTCTAAGTTTTCTAGCATGCATACTTTAGAAAAACCAAGTCATTTATGAGCTTTATTTCCCTTCTAAACTTTTTAGTTAGGTTTAAATTAGTAACCTTTACTAATCCTTAAGAAATACTTGTTAATTCATTTCAAGCCTTATAAACAATGGATTTTGTTCAGGTACAAAATAAAATAAATATTAATAAAAAATAAAAAATAATAATAATAATTAATAATAAAATGGTGAAAAAATAAATAAATAAATGATAAATAAGAAAAGTAGAAATCAAAAGCAAAAAAAAGAAAAAAAAAAAGAAAAAGAAATGGCCCAATACTCCTTTTTGAAACTCAAGTCCACCTCCTTCTGCCAGGCCATTTTTGGCAGCCCATACCAGCAGCCAAAAAGCTACCAGCCAAACAGATGCACTCTCAGCCCAATGCACCATAGACCAAGCCTAGTTCACCTATACTGCGGCCCAAAACGCTTTACCCGGTCCAATAAATGATCCCTGACCCATATCCCCTCATTCTCCCTGTACACTTTCTCTCCCCAATCCCGGGCACTTACTCGGCTTCACGCTCCTGAACCAGTGGCCATTACCATCGTGACAGCGACGGATCTTCTGGCAAATCAGGGTGGTGAGACAACCCATGATTCACGTAATTTCCAGCAAGTTTTTAGGACAAAAACAGAGCACGAACCGAGAGGAATTCTGGGAGGAACTTGGGGGATTTTCCTCCATCAACGGAGAAGGACCAAGAGGATAAATTTGACTGGAGGGTCTTCGCGGGCTATAAAGGAGCAAATCCGATAGAAGGCAAGGGGGATTTTTTTTAGAGCAGATAGCGAGGGCGCTTGCGAAGGAGATCGAGAAGAGAGAAAAGCGGGGATACCTGAGGGATTTCTGGAAAACAGAGGAGAAGCAAACCGTGGGATTTTCTGGAAAACAGAGAAACTTTGAGCGAAGAACTCAGAAAAAGCATTCGAAGGTGATTCACCCTCTAGGTGTTTGGTTTTGCTTTTTAATCTCCATTGTTTTTTTTTTCTGGTTTAAACTACATTAAACAAGTTTAGCTTTGTAATTCCTATCTTGTTCGTTGGTGGATAATCTTGATTCCTACTCTGTTTAGTCCTTTGATTTTGATTCCTACACTTTGTTGTAAATAGCGTGAGGTTTCAGAGTGCTACTGGTTTGGCTGAACTGGATTTCTGATTAAGTTTGGTGCGCATATGCCCAAGCAAATGTGGTTTGATAGTTCAGTTCTTGGTAATCAAGTAGATTGATAGTCTTTTTTATTCACGCATTGCTGCAAGGTGTTAATCTCGGTTAGTAGTTAGTTGGTGATTCAAAATAGCCCACAATTTCTAATGTAGTTACATGATGTTCAAAAAACTTGTTTCTTACCTTGTTGAATGTGAAAACTCGAAGTTGATTTGTGGTTTCTGTCTTGGAACTAGTTGAAATCCTGGAAATCAATGTTTTGATGGTAATGGTCTGCAGTGTGGGGCATGGAGTTTAGTTATGAATTACTATTTTTAAGCCTTGTTTACGGTAAAAATGGCCCTGATTTCTGCTAAATTCAAATACTGATTGGCTAAAAAGAAAGGGTTAGTTCACGAGGTTATCCACCCCTATCTGTCTCATGAAATCAGTCTTGGTTTTAACTGGTTTAGAATCTGTTAGATTCAAGAAGGAAAAAGGAAAAGAATAATTCTGATTTTGTTCAGGGAAATATGTTTGTGTGAATTAAGTTCCCCATTTTCTCAACTCTCTGAATTTTCTTTGGTTTGTGCTGTTTTATGGCACTACGCTTTGTTTTAATTCTTGACCATTTACTAGTGGGTTGAGGGGATTATGGGGCAGTGGTGCTTGTTCTCCATGTTCAGTAAGTGTTGGTTTTGTCTGGTTGTTTTTATTTTATTTTATTTATTTATTTATTTATTTTTGTTTTTTTAATTCTCATTTTCACTAAATAAAAAAAATGGCCCAAATGTCACTTTGAAATCACTTTCAATTAGACAAGGTCTAAACGAATGACCCAATTTTTAAAAAGGTGAGTCCCAAAGGCCCATAAGCAAATTCAAGGGTTTTAATATGGGTCCCAAAGGACCATTTAATCAAAAAGGGTTTCAAATGCCCAATTGGTTCAATAAAGAGGTTTAAAATTAGTCAATTTCATTTTGATACATGAAAATTTTAAAATTGAATTTTGACCTCGACATTTTTCAAAAAATATGATCTTGACCCAAAACTTTTAAAATTTTGAACTTGACTTCTAATACTTTTGAAAATTCATAATTGACCCCAATACTTTCCATAATTCAAATTTAGCCCTAATACTTCCCAAAAAAAAAGCTAATTTGACCCCCAGACATTGCGAAATTCAGTTTGTACCTGAACTTTAAGATTTTTGAAATTATACAAATCCTCTTAAACATTATGTGGAGAAATACTCTCCCATTTTGTCAAGTTTTATGTGGAAATTCATTTCCCATATTGTCTTTACCCCTTTTGAACATTATGAGGAGAATTAATCTCCCATTTTGTTGGACCTTATGTGGAAACCTAATCTCCCATATTGTCCTAATCCTTGCTAAACAAATTCTAATTTAATTAATTCGAACTACGTGGACCTTGATCCCTTAAGG
>JASKGM010046252.1:3986-14427 GCA_034509205.1 Ceratonia siliqua
TATTTATACAACATTACTGAAAAACTCTTCATTAATATATTTAAAAACTTAAAATTCATTTTTAACTAATAAGGATTATTAGCATAAATAATTTCATATTAAGACATTGCTCAATTATCAATTAACTATTCTATTAATAATTTAATATGGTATAATACTTTTTTCTTGAAATGTAAAATTTAAACACTACAAGAAAAACACAAATTTCATGTGAATTTTTTCCTATGAATTTTCCTACGAATTCGGAATCTTCAAGAAAATCCCTAGGAAATTTTCATGCCAAAATCCATAGGAAACTTTTTGCAGAAAAAGTATCCTGTAGATTATAAATTCCATAGGAAAATTATGAAATCACTTTTTTTTTATCATAATCCATTATAATTTTGATCGATTCAATCGTTGAATGAGGTATAAGTTATGTGTTAATATTTTGTATCAAGGGTGGTCAAGATCGAGCTACAAGTAGGCCCTAATCAAACAATTTTTTAACTTTTAATAGTATGATATGATAGTACATTATAAAAAAAATATACAAAAATTACGTGCAAGACCAAAATTGTGAGTTTCTTCAATCCAACAGTTAAAAAATTAAAAATTTTAACGATGCAACAAAAACATGGAACAAAGTTTTTTATAAAAAATTGAAAGCTTCTAATGCAATAGTTAATAATAAAAAAATGTATTATAATTTGTGGGTATCATTTTCAAGGGGCTTTTTCAATCGAACAGTTAAAATTTTTAATTTTTAAAAAATTCATGAAAAGTATCAACAATAGTATAACATATGAATATGGTGACATAGTCACCTTACTCTCCTGTAAAGGAAAATACTTATTGGATCATCATCCCATTTGATTTTAGTCAATCTAAACATTAGATTACATGTATGTTGTGTGTTAAGTTTGCGTGCCAAATATAGTAAATATCAGACTACGATTGGCACAATTTTTTCTTCTCTTAATAGTTAATATATATTTCAAATTTGGATAATTAAAAAATGACCAAGTAAGTGTCCATTGACTAATGACTTATGATAAATTGCATCTCCACTTTTTTTCTTCTCATAATTTTTTTATAAAGAAATGATAATAATTTGGTTTTAGTTCATGCCATAGGGGATTGAATCACAAGAGAGGAATTTAAAGTATTTAATAACATTTAAAATATTAATTATGAAACATTCATGTCACAGTATTTTTAATCATTTATTCTTTATTATTTTCTATTTCAGACCAATAATAAATATCTTATATACAATGATATTCTACAATTTTTTGCATTTAAGAAATGATACTATATAAGATATTAAATAATATATTAATACAATATCATATGTCATTAACCTCACTTGCATCCCTCTTAACAAAAACAATTAACAATAAATTAGTAAATTTAATTATAACCAGTTTAATTTAATACATTTTATGTATTTTTTTGCCAATCAATAATATTTTAAGGATAGTTGTGTTAGTGCAGCTATACAGCATTACTGACTTAATGGCACTATGTTTAGGGCTTTAGGCAACTGGAAAGACAAAGTGGAACAGCGGCTGAATAACTGACTAGTCTTGACTTAATTTGGGCCAGTCATTTTGAATCAAAATAAAAAAGTATGTCATTTTGAATCAAAATAAAAAGGTATTGGATGAGCGACTGAATAACTGACTATGATTGACTTACACCATGCAATCTTATGACATTAACCTCATTTGCATCCCTCATAATTAACAATAAATTAGTAACTTTAATTACAACATGTTAATTTAATGCATTTTATGTATTTTTCTGTCAATTAATAATATTTCACAGGATAGTTGGAGTTTGAATCCTTAATGTTAAAGTTTACTAATACTCGGTGCGTAAAATGTGTCAATTGAAATAATGCTTTTATTAATAATATTTATTAACGAGTTGATCTAATTCAAGTTGTGAGAATATTTATTATAGTGATAAGATTATAAATTTATTTATTATTCATGTGGATTCTAAATTTTGTAGGAAAATTATGAAATCACTTTTTTTTTATCATTATCCATTATGATTTTGATCGATTCAACTGTTGGATGACACATAAGTTATGTATTAATATTCTGTGTCAAAGGTGGTCAAAATCGAGTTACGAGCAAGTCCCGATTGGACGATTTTTTAGCTTATAATAATATGATATGATAGTGAACTATCAAAAAAATATACGAAAATTTACTTGCAAGACCCAAATGATGAACTCCTTTAATCTAACGATTGAAAAATTAAAAATTTTAACGACACAAACAAAAAACATGAAATAAAGTCTCTTATAATAGATTTAAAGCTTCTGATACAATAGTGAATAATGAAAAACATGTATGATAATTTGTGGGCATTATTTTCAAGGTGGGCTTTTTCAATCAAACAGTTGAAGTTTTATATTTTGAAAAATTCATGAAAAGTATTAATAATAGTAGAATGTAGGAATATGGTGACGTAGTCACCTTACTTTCCCGTAAAAGCAAATGCGTCTTGGATCATCATTCCTTTAATTTTAGTCGATCTAACTGTTAGATCACATATATGTTGCATGATAAGTTTGCATGCCAATTGTGGTGAATATTACACTATGATCGGTAGGCAATCGACACAATTTTGAACTGTTCTAATTGCACGATGCGATAGTAAATAATGAAAATAATATATAAAAATTTGTGTGTGAAACAAGATGATGAATGTATTCAATCAAACAGTAAAATCTTTAAATTTTTGCCAATGTAATAAAATAGATCATTAAGAGTGTTATGTAAAATATTTGAACCATATGATATAATAGTGAATGATCAAAAAAAGGTACTAAAATTTGTGTGCATCAAATTGAATATGGACTTTTTCAATTAAGTGGTTGAATTTTTGAAATTTTCAAAAAATTGTGTGCATCAACAATTTGTTATTTAAATAGAAATTTCATGTCGATTCACTTTTTCTTTAATTAAAAAAATTAATTATCCATGAGATTTTTTCCTGCAGAAAAAATTTCGCAAGAAATCAATGTTTTTCGACTAGTGAAACCTTCATCCATTGAATAACATATAGAATAAACAAAAATTAAATAAATACTTTGTTTTTTTGGGAACATCAAAACTCTAATTTAAAATCACGTACTTGTTCTTTAACGTAAGTATGAATAGATAACATCTTAGAAAGCCATGATAACATCTATTTTTTCCCACATTTAAAAAAACCCGCTCTGCTACATTGTTATTGGGGCATGCTGTTTTGTACAGAGTACCTCTATAGGCACTACTTAATTTATAACTTTTACATCCTAAAAATGGTATTCATATCTGAAATTTGATCACCTCTTATTAGCAAGGTTCATTGTTAGAGTTTGCTGAATCTCTTGTTTCTTGCAAAAATATTAAGTATTCTAACATTTACAAGGTTCATTTTGAAGTTAAAATGAGATCAAAATATATTGATGCTTCTGTGGGAACATCTCATAATAAGTAAGATGCACAGTATCATTTGCAAAGTAAGCTAATGATCTTGTACACCCTTTTATGAACCTCCCGTGTTTTTTTTTCCAGTTTGTATTGAGTACAGTCCACTCAGAAACAACATACTACATTTAAACTTAAGCAATTTTCTACTATTACCATATATTTATGACATCTTCAAAAGATTTTGCATTATAGTAACTCAATATACTTCCAAGTACCATGCCATTTAGCAAATATGTTATAGCAGCATCCCTACAAAAGAAATAATAATAAATAATATGCATATAATGTGCAAAGATAACAGAGTTAGTGTTCTAGACCAAAAGAATACACACCATGCATCCAAGTACTTCCGAGTTTATAAAACAAGGATGAAACAAATTGATTAAAATTAACTTTAACATAAGAGGAAAAGGAAAGTATTCCTTTCATTGCACATTTCTTGAAATCAGAAAATCAAAATGTAAAATGCTCTCCCTTTTCTTTGGCTCCTTAAGGTTTCCTCTATGTATAAATTCTAGTGTACTTGATACACTAACTAGGTAGCTTTCAAGAAAGTTTTTACAATTTCATCTCAAAATAAATAGAAGGAAGAAAAAAGGCAATAGATGGAAGAAAAAAAGCAGAAATTTCAACTACCAAGCTAAGCAAATTTTATAAATTTATCAAATGTAACTAGAAATGTAGATGATAGTATACTATAATACTAGAATGAGCAAATGGTCATGTCTTAGACAATCTTAAATTATTTCCATCAAAATAGACAAGATCACAGGCATGTAGTAAAGCAGCCGCCTCAACGAGTTTGTTGTCCATGGATTCCAATCCTACAACTATGTAGATATTATTGGCAATGAGTAAGTGAATTTAAATACAATTCCTACATTGCAGTCAAAATTTATACTTTGCACTCTTGGCAACTAAAATAATCACAAAGAGACATAACAACATCATAAGTTTACCCTTGCCACAGAGATTAGCAATGGCTCGACCCAGTTACCATTCGTAGGGTTAGAGGAATACATTTTGAATATAGCGAATTGCGAATTGCATTAATATATTATGAGTCCATCTGAAACAAAACTTTCCTTTAACCACAACATTAATATATTAAGAAGATATCTAAACAAGTTTACATAGTAGAGAATATAACAGAGAAAACGGGTGCACAAAAATCTTTCTTCTTATTTTTTTTTTCAAATTTCCAATTTCTTCCTCAATGTCATTCTGCAATCTCCCATCCTTGCGAAACAATGACTAGAACCTATTACAATTGCACTGCTTGCAAGACAGGTCAACTGGGTAACCTTAGAAAAAGCAAAGATAATTTTGATTTATATCTCTCAATATATAGCTTAGGCTCAAAAAATATCTGTTAAAACATTGAATATTTATGAGTTAAGTACTTGATGTTGTGATTTATGGATGACTATTAAGTTGTCATGAGCTATGTTATAAATCTGAGAATAGTTTTTCATATGTATTAGTTGGTTTATTAGTGCATTATTTGACCACTTGCAAAATCTTTAATCACCTGTCAGGTTGTCACAACATCAAAGAGTTATGCAAAGAATTTTCATACACTTTATGTAGCAAAGAGCAGAAAAAGTTAAAATTGAAATTATGTACCTCCTTATTCCCTCCCTTATATTAGAGGCTTTAAGTCATTAATCACAAAAGGAATAATGATTTTAAGCTTGCAACTTGAAGTTGAAGACATTTTGGATAGGTATGATAATGGAACTTACTTGTCTGATGAGTTTAATAACTTCCAGATATTCTATGGCATTCTGCACTTTTCATATTTCTTTCTAGTGTGGCCAGGTCATACTCATCATCATTATCACCAAGTTCCTCTTTTATAGCCCTCATCTACAGTATATTTTACACACATCAAGGAAGACAGATAATTCAGTCAAGCAATAAAATTATATTCTACCGCCAAGCTGGCCAAGACATTATAAATACTTGAAATAATCAACCATTTACATGCATATTACTGCGCCATATAGAAAATCAGAGACCATCTTTAATAATTTTTCCTCTAAAGAAAGCATTACTGGTAATTATATGATACCCAAATGTAAACTCTCACAGAGAAATCCAAGTCAAAATACAACTGATGGCTTAAAGGCCAAATGCCACATTCATGTAAACCCATAATCCATTGTCCTCAATCCTGGCAAGATGCTTAGCAATTACCACATAAGAAGAAAGAGCACACTAATCAAGCTAAACAAACTTACATGTAAATAGATAGAGATAGAGGAGCATTCAAAATTTCACAGAAGTTGCTATCTCTTGCAGCTAGGTAGTAGACTGTATCACCTAATATCTGACATAGACATCTACATATGAATTTAATATATTAGAGGACCCCTTGCATGAGTTACAGTAAGGGAATTGCTCAAAGGTTTTCCAGCACAAATAATGGTCGTAAAGATGGTCTTTGATTTAATAGTGGTCCCACATCCTTATGAACAACATTTTAAATTTATATAATAGAAAAGACAATGTGAAATAGCTAACCTATTGGCGCAGAATAATTTTTTTTGCGGTTTTGACAATTCTTCTTTGACCTTAAGTAATTCTCTCAGCTACATGTATTGACTGTTAGCAATCGGAATAAAAAAAAATTAAGACAGATGATAAGAAATCAAACTCATACTGAGGATCATTAATTCTATTACTTACCTGTAGATGCCTATAAACTAATTCTATCTTTGACAATGTGCTATGCTTGTTTGCCATTATTTGGTGTTTATGGTTGGAGGAATGCCAGAGATTTAAAGGATAACAAGATATGTTGTTGCCCCATCATTCAGCCTTGATGAGAGAACATTAGCAATGGTGAATGGGAGATACAAGAGGGATTATAGAATGTAAATAACCCTTGAATCAGTTACCTTATTGTAATCAAAACTTTGACAATGAATCATTTGAAAGAAATCAACCACATTAATCAGAGAATTTTGAGCTAAAATGTTTTTTTTTTTTCAGTCAACCAATAATGGACTCAATAATGAATACCATTGTCTTGACACACAGTCACTTTTTTTTTTTTTGTTTAAAAATAAGAGATGATAGATGTGTTTTGAAATTTCAAATAACTAACCATAACCACAACTTCCTATATTTTAGATTCAGGTTTGTAAGGTGGAGACCATTAAATCAAATTCTTTCCAGTCTACAACTAATGATGTGTTAGATAAAAATGAAATGTGTGTTAAAAAGAACTATAGGCATCTTAATACATCATGGCCATAGTGCACCACCAGGAGGACAAAAGGTCAAAAAAGTTCAATTAGGCAAAAAGTAGATAGAGGAAACAAGAGCTAATTAATCCATAATATGCTAATGGTGAGACAAGGAAATACTTGTAATAGAGTTAATTATGCGGACAAAGATGTTGCTTCTGTTTGCAATGTCTACACCTTCCTTTCAAGTTCAACAATTTATTGCATCTTCCTCTCTTTTAACCTTGTAGCAGACTACCTATTAGCCCAAATCCTGTTTTACACAATAAAAGGAAGATTTAATTATGGTCTAAAGTACAACAAACAGGCAGCAAAATCCTCAAATTTTCATTATGTATGAGAGATATCATATAGGTCAAGGGACTTGACGGATATGAACCTAAAAGGATGGCAACAAATTTGTTAAAGTATAAAGGCCTATCTTCAATTGATTCAATCTCCAATTGAAGATTTCAAATGAAAATAGAACTACCAATTACAATTTACTTCAAATATGTTAATTATATACTAGAAATAACTCCTTAACCATAGTCTTCAAATATGTTAGAGACATTACTCTCAAGAAGTACCTAGAATATTATTGTCAGATGATTGCTGATTAGTGCTTATTGTTGAAAATAAAGAGAACACATGATGTGTGGGCTAGATCAATTAAGATAAAGAATCGAAATCGAGATTTAAACGAAAAAGAGAAAACTAAAAGAACATGCAAAGAAGGCATTTAATACTATCTTGTGTTATACACACCAAAAATTGTGAGGCTACACCAATCTATGACTAAAATACAGGACCTAGTTGGCATGTGATAATCTGAAAAAGAAAATGTGTTACTAGAAATGAACATGAATTTAAAGCTCTTTATCTGAAGATATAGGCTTGAGCTATGTGTCATAAGGTAAATGTGTATGTTATGATGAAACGGAACTTAAGAAAAGAATTATCTAACTTCTTAAATGGTTCAAATCTAATAATAATTATTGAACCAGATAAATATAATAATAAAGAATATAATCTTTTCTAGAAACCTTAACATTTAGTAGACAATAATATGTTATTAAGTATTACTGTCTTACTGTGATGAGTAACTATTTTATTATTGAATTTTAGTTATTCTGCAGATCCACAGTCACCCCATAGATAAGAGTAAGCTTAGCAATCATCACCTTTTATTAAAATGAGTTGTCTTAATTAACTTATAGCTAAAAGATCTTCCTATGACTATGAAGAATTTAAATGCAAATAAGACACACAACCTATCCTTGCATATCAGGGACAAATTTTATAAAGTATAGTATCAGAAAATTTCAAAGGCAATGTTAACAGAACACATTACAGTACAAATTACTCAAATGGTCACAATCTTCCTATAGGCACAAACTTCAAAGTAAAGGTAGCCGTTATTTAGAGAATTAAAACCATTAGAATTAGAATTCTTAAGAAAATCACGCCATAATGCATAGACAGACATAATTAAGCCAAGCCAATTTAACTTGGGAGAAATAAAATCTTAACAAGATTCATTACTTAAGTAGCCTATCTTCAGTTCCAGCAGGTTCAGCTCAGCATGTGGCGCTGCAAGTAGATTCTTGCACTATCTTTCTCTATAAACACACATGAAATTTATTTGTAGCTCTTAAATTTTGAAGAAATTTGTTATCATTTGTTATATGTTATGTCTTACGATATGTAGTTGTTATTCCATATAATAACATTATACTTAAGCTACTGATAGAATTTATACTATTAGTTTTTCTAGTAAGTATCCAAATGCATAGATACCAGCAAAATGCCAAAAGAGTTTTCAAACAACAAAATACTTAAGTATGGAGAATCTATTTTGATAAGAACAGCATCTCATCAATAAGGAAGTCAGACTAGACGTTCATACAATTTCATGATAGAAGCTCAGACTAAGATCATATGACATACCTTATACCTAATAGCTTCATATGTACCACAAACAGCACCTAAAAAATAGCACAGGAATTATGCGAAGTTATATAGAAATTTTCACATGCAATAGAATTTAAACGCTATAAAAACCAAGAACAAATGCTATTGATTGGATTTGAATTTTAACTTTTTTACGAGTTTGAGAACTTAGAAGTCTCCAACAGCTAGTACAGAGTTTTACAGGACCACCTGGTTAACAATGTCATATTTTTGGAAGTAAGACTCTAGATAACTTGGACTTCATAAAAATTCTAGAGATTGAGACTCAAACAATCCATCCTCATGGCTAAGAAAGTTTCAAGCTCAATTGGATAAAAAATAGAAGCACCAAATATAATGTGAATGTAAGTACATCTATTATTAAGTACAAAACAGTATACAAAGCATTGCATAGGAAGCACTCACTCCATCTTCATCCCCTTTGGATATATATTATATGCTAGAAAAAATATGTTGCTTTGAGTGGTTTAACCACACATCAAGGTTTTTTTTTTTTTTTTATAGTAAGTAACACAAGGAAAAAAGGACTAAATCACATAATGCCTTGCCTTCACTATTCACAAACAGCCAAAATATACAAGGCCAAAATTTCCTTCGGATGAAATATTAATCTTATCGGAGTTATATTTAAGATGAAGTAGAGTTCATAATCCATATGTTCAACAAAATTAATTCCATAATTAAAATTAAACAAAGATAATGAAAAATTTATCATCTGCATGTTTCAAGCTTCATATATTAATTATTCTAAGTAAGATCACCCTACACCAATGAAAGAGGTTGTAGTAAAAGAGACAAGAACTGACACACTCACGTAGTCAAGTAACCTGGATGGAGGGAGAAGGTGAGACAAAACCTAGGTTGGGATGAAATCGGTTGATGTAGCGACGTTGTCGAATGGTGACCAATGTCGTCAAAAGGGAGCACGAATTGTAGCAATGCACACAATCGCCAAAGCAAAGAAGGATAGAGGGAACCGCAAATACAACGAGGGTATTTTTGTAATTTCTATTTTTCAAGGGATGAAAGTGTAAAATTTTAATAAATTTTTCATTGCAACTGATTTTACGGGTTTACAATCATCCCCTTTAAGTGGATTCAATGAATGGCCTTGGTACCTATGGCATCTAACGGTTGGTAGAATTGTCTTTTGTGGCTGTTGCCTACAGCCCCACAAGTGGGGCGGTAGGATAGACACATCCTAAATTATTATAAGTTATGGAAGTTTTTTTAATTCATAATATTTAAAAAAAAATAGTTCATCCCACGTGTCACAGCACAAGCCACAAACTCATTATGTTAAATGCAAGTTATGATTAAGAGTTAATACCCAGCTATTTCCCTTTACTTAACTTGGTTGGTCCCTAACTCATATTGGGCATGATTTGGGCTCTATATTACCATCTCTCTTTCCCTAAAATCGTATGCTGTGAAACTGGCTTCTTACTACTTGCTGCATGAATACCATTGCAAGAATTTATAATAAAATATATTTTTCAACTAACATTATTCTGATTGTTTTTCATATAATTTATCTTCCTTAAAAAACGGACTCATTATATGGTTCAATTTTTTGTATTGGGCATGTGACAATATTCTCAATATACAATGTTGTTGATAACGTGATTGTGACATCGTGACAGCTAATAAAAAATTGTCATTTTCTAACTTTAGGCACGTAAGAGAAAATATAGAAAAAAAATGAGTCAATACTGTAAATACTTGATTTTGTTCAGATAATTTTAAAAAATTAAGAAAAAT
>JASKGM010046263.1:7447-21148 GCA_034509205.1 Ceratonia siliqua
ATATATATAATTGTTTTACGATATTCTTAAATTATATTAATGTAGTTAAAATTAAATTAAATTCTTATTTTATTCATGGGTAAATTATTTTTTAATAATTTAAAAACAATACCTCTAATATTTTTTCAAAATACTATTATAATATATATAAATAAAGTCACGTGCATTATATCATTATATTTTTTAAAATCTTCAACATTTTGTTTTTTTTTGGTCAATTAATGTGACTTATACAACAACATATAAGCCTTTCTCTTTCTTCAAGTTCTCCTCGCTTGATAAAGTAAGATTTAAACCAAGTCATTGTACTCATTATTACTAAAGACTTTACTAACCGAACTGGTTTGCACCTTCAATTCTCAAGCATATTGGGATTCAATATAACAAAAAAAATCACTAAAAAAGCAGACTGATAAAATTCAGATTCTTTAAAGTTGGAAGATGGTCACAGAACTGGAAAGGGAGAATAAGGAATCTAAAGTGAGAGAGGAGGGAAAGGGAGAAGGGGCCAGCCGGGGTGTTGTTACATCTGGATTCGGTCATTTTTTTTTATTATTTTAATCGTTTATTCACTTTAAACACAATTAAGATATGCCATTTATTTTTTTCTTTCTTATTTATCTTGATGAAGACTAAATTCTAAAGAATATGACCGATTATATTAAAGCGGATCCATTTTCGAGTGTTGTTGTATGGCTATGGAGGGAGGATTTGTTTATGGCAAAGGAAGAAACCACGTAACGGAGCCAAAAAGGAGAAAAGTTTAGGCCAAATATTTGCACTTTAATTTCGGTGTGGGCGAGTGCATGCATGAAACTAAGTTTGGCGTCCACATTTGGTTGCGACTGAGAGATAGCCAATCATTCACTGCCACGTATGAAAAGGGTGGTCCTTTGGCTGCGTGGTCACTGCACATTTTGCACTTTTACTTACCCCCACTTGTTTTATTCTCTCCAATCAATTATTTCTATCTTCCCAATATATATGGTTTTGGTGCTATGGGCTTTTCGGCCCACATTTTATGGTCCAGTTTTTGGTGCTGCTTTTCCTTTATTGCTGCCATGTACCAACTACCAACACACGTAGGTTTTCCATTGTCGTTTTGTCGGCTGGAGTTTGCGTTTTCAAAAACACCTGGTTCATATTTATATATTCTTTGTGGGGATTAGTTGATTCCTCCCTCAGGCGTTTCTTGATTCTCTCAGATATGCAAATTCTGAAATTCCTTTTACATCGGAACCATACTCTTTGTATTCATTCCCCTTTTATTCTGCATCAATGATTCTCCTTATTGCTTTCACCCCTTTTTTTCTTTTCTTTTTTATTGCAAAGAAAATTAATAGGAACACACGTGTTAAGTTCATCATAAGCCAAGTTATCTATCAATGCGTCCGTTTTTCTTTATTTTTAATTACAAATGATAATTTAATTAATGCTTAATTATATTTTTGATCTTTTTAATTTTTTAAAGTTATAATTTTGATCCCTCCAATTTTATCTTAAATAATATGTTCCTATAATTTCATCAAAGTTATAATTTTAGTCTTTTAAGATCAGAATAAAATTAAGGAGACTAAAATTATAATTTTGATAAATTTAAAGGGGTTATATTGTTCATATTGAAATTAAGAAGCTAAAATTAGAACTTTGACAAATTAGAAAAAACAAAAATACAATGAAGCCTTTAATTAATTAATTAATCATGTACCTAATTTTAAAATTGAAGATTCTTGATAAAACATACTTGTTTATGTTATAATTTGGTTTGATATAATTAATTAGTAGTTGTCCTGAGTTTCTTATAAGATTTAACTATAGAAACTAAAGAACACAAAATAAATATGATTAAATTATATTTTGATAATTAATGGATGGAATGGAATTAGGTAAAGATGGATGAGAAGAAGTGTCATAACAGAATTGGTACTAATAACGTGATTATTTATTTTAATTGAATCGTAGTCGTTTATGTAATTAGACAGTTACGATTCTTAAAAAAAATATAAAAAAAATATACAATTATCATCATTTATACATAACTTAACTTGAATATAGCCAGGTTTTTATAGCTGTGAAATGGTCAAAAAAATTGGGCAAAATATTTCAAAAGAGTGTGACCCACGAGAGACTATATTATAATAGTCTCAATCATCAGGTCACTTGTTCCTTTTAATACAAATAAAAGGGTTTGAAAACTAGCTCTGACTTGAATAAAGAGGCTGAGCCTAAGAAGAATGATTGTCTTCGAACTTTATCAAAGATTGGCCCAAATGGCTGAGAATGCTGACACTTCCCAAACATTGACTAGTTTTTAGACACTGATTTTGTTGCTATGCTATGTTAGGCAAAGACCATGACTTGGACCTCATCCTTTTGGTTGAATCAGTCAAAATCTAAACGACAACTACTCAAAACCCGCCCTAAAATTATGTGACTTTGTTGGGCCATCCATTGCCAAAACGACAGCTACTTGTTCCATTCAGGGAATCTTCTGCTTCCAATGTCTTTTTGTTGGAGGTTCAGCTTCAACTATATATCTGCTTCATCTTTCTTCTTGGTTCGAGAAATGTTGTGTTTCTTTTTAAGTGTAGATAGAATCTTGGTCAAATTTTCAGGTCCTGCCTTTTGTTCCCTTCTTCGATCATTTTCTTTCTGGTGTCGCTTAAAGTTTACTTAATGATTTCAACCAAAGATCTCAGTTTGAAAAACCTCGAACTTGTCATACAATTAATACTGTTAATCTGTGTACTGCGGCTAATCTAAGACAGTTTCATTATAAAATAAAGAACCGGACTTCAGAGTTAGAGTACCACTAAGAGTGTTTAAATTATTTGGAAAAAAAAAAACCAATCTTGGAAGATAATGTTTTGGAATAAGATATTTTTTAAATTATCAGAAAAATAATTAATTCAAAATTAAAAGTTCATATTAATTGTGATTTAAGGCTTCTTTATTATTTAATGTAATATTATATAAAAAAACTATTATCAAATGCCACGTGGGAAGAGGATTGCCCATAAAGGAAAGGGAAAAAAAGAAAGAAAATAGGAAAAGGAAGAGAAGAGTTTTGGGAAAAATTGATCCAATCATGTTGTTAAAATCGTAACTATCTATTTATTTTTAAACAGTTATAATGAACGATTTTGTTTCTTTTACATATAAATATAATTAAAATTTATTTACAAATAAATAAAATAAATATGTATTATAATCACTTAAAAATAAATAAACAACTACAATATACTACATAACCGAGGGGCGGAACCAGATCCAGAGTTTTGGTGTGCTTGTCTAGGTGAGTCAATTGGATTTTATGGGGCCCAATATTCTAGTGTTCTTTTCTGTAAGCATACTATAAAGTCTAGCCCGTTTAACAATTAATGCCCACACAACATGGAGCCCAAAATATGGGCCAAAAACATGAAGCCCAAGAAGGACAAAAAACATACAAGACCAGAAAAGACAAGAAGATTTAAATGATAGTGAGATAGATTTGCTGGATGAGCAAGAAATGTTCAAGTCATGAAAGGGAGAACGAAGACAACAGAAACAATAATAACGTGTGAACAAAATAGAATGGGGATGACAAGCATAGAAATCTGGATGAACAGAGGCCGACATAGAAGCAGAAGTCAATACCCGAACCACCACCCTTGCTGACCAATGAAGCCCATAACACAGGAATGGGCCTTAACAGACAGCCCAGGGTATATACTATCTGTATCTGGTGCGCTCTTGACTCCCTCTGTCCCTCTTAACCCCACCTACTTAAATGCCATTTTACTCTCTCTTACGCTATCAGTAACTGCTACACGACAGATTTCCCCACCTAACTAGTCATAACTAAATAGTGAAAAGTACCACTTCATTAGTCAATACTCCCTTATTTTCCATATCCAAAATTCCTATTCATTCCTCCCCTTGCTTCCCCCTTTAATATATCTATCTCCAATTAATGTTTCTTCTACACTTCTCATAGCCAACAATTTCTCAGATGAGAGTGGCTCTTCTTGGTGGTAGTAGCAGCTACAACCCCATAAAACTAAAAGAAGAGGGAAGCAAGGGTGAGTGACTTGCGCATTGAATTAGTGCCAACCCCCTCCAAAGCTATTGCTTTGGGGGAGCACTAGTTGTTGGTTCAGCGCAAGACCCAACACAACTGCCATTCTCAGGGCAGCTGATGCTGCAAAGAGCAGCTTCAATTTGGTGCAGCGTGTTGCAGAGATGGTTATTGATTGCGGTCACGCTGGAAAGATTGAGTTTGGCAGAAGGGATTGAGCTGGCCAGAACTTGCAGCCCCACAGTGAGAAGGCAACCTGGATTCACAATACTGGGAGGGGGACCAGTGCCACCAGCTTCAGATGAATTGCCATCCATGGCAACGCTCGCTGTGTCCACGCTACTTGATACCGCTGGCACTATCACAAATCCCTGGGGAAGAAGGGCAATGCAGGATGGGTCCTCGCCGCTCATGGCTAACTGGATCGACTCCACATCAATGGTGGTGTAGACTACTAGACTTCCCGACTGGTCGGTGCAGCTTTCTTGCAAGACTAGCTCTACGTTCTGGGATGAGTTGCTGGCAACCTGCATGTAAGAAAGCCAAACTGAAAAAAATGTACTTTTTTCTATATGGGATTCAGAAATTTGCTTCCCAAAGAGAGTATGTAACAGGGTTGATTTGCATAAAGTCACTCATTCGTCATCAACGCAGACATAGAGACTTGAGGAAATAAGCTTACATTTATGCGTAGAAGGGAAATGCAATTTCCTGGATGTGAGCCATTTGCGATATGAGCCACTTCGTGTAATGAATTACAATTGGAAAGAAAATCCAACTGCAACAGAAAAGTTGTGTTCTTCAGTTAATTTGTTGCATCAAATTGGAGTTGAGGATTGATGATTATAAATAAAATAGATATGACGGGAGATTAGCATTACCTGAGATCTAAGGCGTTCGTCCTTGAGGAGATCAAAGACCTTGCAGTGAGAATAGGGCAGCCAGGTAGTGGAGACGGCATTGAGTATGACCCCATTAGGTTGGCCGGGATTTGTGATTTTCCTGGTTGTGATTCTAACAGTGTCTTCAGGGGAATCTGATAAGGCAGTCCATGATTGACCACTTGTGGTACTCATGTTAAGGCTAAAAGTTCTAATCATTCTTTGAGCCAATTTCATTAGGTTTTTTCGGGCTTCTGGTGAGGGTATCACTGCAATATTACAGAAGAAAATGTGTTATACTTTGCTAACAATTACCAGTCATAATAAGAAGCACATAACAGAGAAAGATAAGATATTAATCAGAACCTCCAAGGTCCGATATGTTCCTTGCCATGAGGCTTGCAACCCTCTCACATTGTCTCTGCAAAACTCCTAACCAGCGCTGTGCTCCAAATGCCATTCCACTGTACACGTAGTTACTGAATATCTGATGGACAGGTTTCTCCTCTACCTCTGCGTGCTCAACCCACGTTACCTGCATTAAGAAGACCAAAAATCTAACAGATCAGCGATAATCGATAGGTTTCACATTAAAGGAAACCTCTAAGGCGTAAGGAAATCACCTGAAAGAATCCACAGAAACATAAACAATAGTTAGAAATTTAACACGTTTTAGAAACTGCACTTACCCTTGAGTACCCATTTGGCATATCCTGAATAATACAGCCAGAGGGCCGCCTGCAGTATCTGGGATAAGAATGGTGAAAATTTTCGTGAAAGCTATCAATGGGAAAATCAACAATGGCCCAAGTTCCCTCCTCAGCATTTTGTTGGCAATAACGAAGAAAATGAGTCTCACGAGTGGACACCAAGGGAGAAAGAACTTGCAATTCGGCGTACATCTGCAGAAGTAAGCAAAATTTAAGCAATAAATTATAGTCACGTATTCTTTAAACAGCGGAAGTTATTTTTGCAGGGATTTGACATTTACCAGTTGAAGAGACCCGCTAGCATGACCAGAAGCACCAGAAGATATAATTTGGACAGTTTTTGCTCTAGAAACAATTGTGGGAAACAATTCCATCCACTTAAGCTGAAATTTGAAGATAAAGGGAGAAAATTATGAGAAACGTGAAAGTATACATGGAAGGAAGAGTTGCTCATCAATACAGGAATCACTTACAGCATCAAGGAAGCCGTCAACAAGAGTAACGCTATTCATTATAACCACAGCAGTGTCCCGGCTTGCTTCTGTCCTAAGCTCACTTGAATGGTGCTTGAGGTTGAGAGGCCAAGGAAACAGCCTTGCGTGCTCCTCAAAATTAAGCATTTCCCTTTCATTCTCAGTGCTGTTTCTTATCCAAAGCGGCTCAGTTGCTTGACACATCTTCATAAGTTCATCCATGGAGGACACTGCAAGCTCCATTGCCAGAGACTTCTCTCCTTCCATTAACAGACCACCCTCTGGAAATGGTGAAGTTTCAGGGGGCAGCATTGGCACATGAATCATTTCCGTACAAGAAGCAATAGGATCCGCGAAGTGCCTTGAGTAAATGTTCATATCCAAATCCAAATCCAATGAAGGGGCCAATAGAGGAGGAGGAGCTGCTGCCATTGTTTGGAGTGGGCGGCCAGCTGTATATCTTGAAGTGAGACAACAAACGCGTTCTAACTGCAAAACGTTTAGAATATGAACATCATCAATGCATCCTTTCCTTCTTTCATTTTTTTTGTTGACTTAATTATCAGACTATCATTTTGAGATTGCACTTGAATATATAGCTGCATTGTTTATCTAATCGAACCTGTAACTTTAGATACCTAACAAACGATTTCTTGAAAAACTAGGGTTTAAAATACCAACATGAAACTAATCTCAAAAACATAAAATTAAGAATGGTTCATGAAAGGGGAAAGGGATTGAAAATCAGCAAGCGTGATTTTCAAAGATAGTAGTGCTAGATATGAATAAAAAACCTCTTCTCTTAGCCTGGCATTTTCAAGGCGAAGCTGCGGGTCATCCAAGCCCATATCAGCACCCATCATGGCCGGACCACCACAATTGGGACAAATAACATTACGTAGCGCTGCTTGTAGACGATAGTTCTCATTCTTTAGGTTCTCATTTTCTGCTCTAAGTATCACATTATCCGATCGATCCTGTTGTGCCTATATCACAGCAAACCCCAAAATAATAAAGTAATAAAAATAATCTAGAAATCTTCTGCATGTTTCATAATTTACTCGATACAGTTAATTCATAAAGTGATCTCTAAGCTAAGGTCTAAAACTACATAATTTATGGAAAAAGAAGACCTTTTATTCTAACCCTAAAACGGTAATGATATGGCAATAAATATGGGCACCCTTTGGTGAGCACATGTGACAGGTAGGGTTTAATGCTCACATTAATGGAATACAGACTGTATGGTGAAGAAGCGAAGAACCATAAGCAAAAGGGCAATGACCAGAAGTAAATGATCGGAGTAATCTCTTCTGATTCCTTTCTTCTATGAATCACTGCGTGTTTAGGGCTTAGAAATGTTTTAATGCAAAACAAAAGGAGAGCGGTTTCCTGGGGAAACGTGCCGAAGGTTAAATTCAATAGCTCCACTTAAGAGAGCAGGTACATTTTAGGGTTTTATTATGAAAATGAACGTTTTAATAAGTGGGAAGGTGAAAAGCGTGCTAATTAACTCGGCGTACCTTCATCTGGGTTCGACGATTTTGAAACCAGAACTTGACCTGGCGTGGTTTCAGGCCCAGATCTTGGCTCAGTTTCAGCCTCTGCTTGTCGTCTGGGTGTGGACATTCCTTAAACAAACTGCCAAATATCATATACATATGCAATCACTCTCAAACCCAGATTTTTAGACTTTCTTCAGAAAAATGTTCTGTCCAATAATGGGTTTGTTTCATTGAAATTAAACCTATATATATATATATAGAGAGAGAGAGAGAGAGAGAGAGAGAAGAGAGATATAGATTACGCTTCCATTTCTTGGATCTGGCGGGCAGTGTGCCTGTGGTAACGTTTCTTCTTTGGTGGCTGTTCACTCTCTTGCTCATTCCCAGACTTGTCTTCAGCTTGTTCACTACCAGACCCACTCTCCATCTCTTCCTTCCCTCGCAGGATCCCATCTTCTTCTTTCTGTGGGGAAAAAAAATTATAGGAGAGTGAAGAGTTATATATACAGGTTCTTAAAAGAGGAAGAAGAGTGAGAAGATAAAGAAAGCAGAGTGAAAATTTACAGGTAATACCATGGCAGCGAAAGGTTGGAAAGGCATGGTGGGCATGAAGTTGAAGTTGGAGTTTTGGATCGACGAGGAGAAGAGGGTTTCTGAGTTTACTACTACGTTCCCTCCCATAGTTGACATAACTTGGCAATCCCCATACATTCTCGCTTCCTTCCCAAAACACAACGCTTCACTTTTCTGTCAAAGACTTTGTACTTACATGCAAAGACCTCACTTCAGTTCAACCTAACCTGTCTTTGACATCCCAGAAGAAAACTTTTCCACATCAGAGAATCCCAACAAAATAAAAATATTAGAACATTATCATCAAACAAACCAAAAAAAAATACCCACGAGATTCCTTGGATGCGTAATCAAAGCCAAAATCTTAGAGAGAAATGATCAAAAGAGGAGAAACAGAAAGATGAACACTACCACTAGGGCGACCATGACGAGGTATGGAATTGGTTTGAAAGAGAAGGGATTTTGCTTGGGTTGTTGATCTTCTTAGCTTCGGAGTGCTTCTTACCTTGCGTTCTCTACTCTTTCATTCTCTCTCTTTCTGTCTCACACTATTTGTAATAAATCGGTTAATTTAATAATTTACTGCCAATAGTAAATGAGGGTGGACAGAAACCGATCAGAGACACTCCCTACGTTGGCTGTTTCGTTACACGTGGCGATTTGTCAATGGCCTCACTATGCGTTTCCATTGCCTTTAGCAAAGTCAAAGCTTCTTCTTTCACCCCACCACGTGCCCACATTATCTGCGTCCACGCGCCGCTGGAGTCTTGATCCCTTTGATGATGATTCATAAATGCTATGGAATCGTGTGATTCACGCGTCAGGGGGGTGGGGGTTTGTTGAGGAGACTTTACATTGTCACCGAAACGATGAGTCCACGGGAGTGAGGAAAATATTGACTTGGAAGAGAAGGGAAGAAGCGTTGAAGGGCGAAGATCTAGAAGATGGGTCAAAAGGATGAGAGCCGTCGATTTATGTTAGTGGAGCCCACGGTAAATTGTACGAATCACTGTTTTGCATGGGTGGAATGGGATGACTTGTTTAAACCAGATTTGACCGATGAACCACTGAGATCCAATGGTGTCAATGTCACATGGGGACCACCAATCGAAATCCCCTTTGGAATTCAATGGGGTGTGGACGGGGATTTATTCATTCATTGCAAATTTTAATTTTGAGATTTGGATTGGAGGGGCAAATTTTCAAGACCTAAAGGATTTTATCACTTCTTGTTGGGACAAATATAGCTTACCTGTGTTGTTTTCAATATTTGTCAGTGACTATTTCGTGATTAGAGTTTGTGAGAATTGCACCATAAATAATACTTACTATGGATATTACATAATTAATCATATTTTTAAATTATAATTATTTATATTTTAAACAATTATGATAAAATTTTTGTTTTAAAATTTATTATAAACCATCACAAAAAAAAAGAAGAGTTAATCATATTACTTATCAATTTATTATAAATTAAGACATTCAAATTCTTATACATTTCATTTAACATATTTAACTATTCAAACAAATTTAAATGCTAAGCCATATATACGTTATATTTAATCATTAGGAGGATTTGGTTTTTAACTATTTTAAACCTTTTAAAAATTCACAGACATTAAACACACATCTTAACTTACAAATTCTCACAAAATATATCTATATAAACAATTCAAATAATTTCATCCACTTATTTACTTATTTTGATTATATATATATATATTTTACTTTTATAAGAGTTATGAAAAACTAGCATTTGTTGAATACACTTATAACAAAATTTAGTGCGTGATAGCATAGATGATTATTTATACCTAAAAGATAGATGGTATTCTCATATTCTTATTTTACACTTGTTTAGGCTTATTCCTTTACTATTGGTATAATATAGAATAAGAAGTAATATAAATTATTTTTATAATAAAATATAAAAATAATCTTAAAGTCAATGTGTAAAAATAATATAACTCTATTTAAAATTTCATACGAATTATTTACATTTCTCAATATTAAATCACATTTAATATTTTATATAAAACACTACTTCAAACATACAATAAAAAAATGTTCATGAATTAAATATGTTATTCACATAAGTATGATTAGTATATTTGTGGCTGGCTATAGAATTAGACATGACACTTCAAAATAGTTGATGTCATTCAGAAAAATATAATTAATTAGGTTTATTGGGTATATATTAGATGATATATAATTAATTATTTGACAAATAGATATAATTTATAATATATGTATATTTTTTGCGATTTTAAAAGTATAAATAATTTGAATAAAATGTCGTAAAACACATGGCGGCAACTATATAAATTTGACTACTGTGGTCCTGGAATTGAGATTATTGACTTCTTTTATGGATATTAGACCCACTCACTATCATAATAAATTTATGAATTCAAATTCTGGATATGCCATATGATTCCATGCCTTTAAAAAAATTAATGTTATAGAAAAAGTACAGTATGAAATATAACATTTAAAAATTTTGTCCTTATTTAAATTCACGTAATCACTTTAATATTTTTTAATACTTAGTTTAAATCGACATTAAAGAATGATACTTGTCACAAAGTGACAGTCAGTAAAAAAATTATTATTTTATGATTTTAGGCGCGTAAGAAAAAATGTAGAGAAAAAATAGAGTGACTACCAATTAATTAAAAGGATAATTGAGATCTTTAAAAAAAGAAAAACTGGCCTTTGGAATAAAATGAAAGGTTTGGGAGTCTAATTACATGTGTGTGTTAGGTACCTCACAACGTCCATCATTAAAGATGGTTACCTTAAATTGTTTGCATTTAAAAAATTTAATATATTTTAATTTCCCTGCTTTATTAATAAAATTATAAAAGACAAAAATAGAGAAAGAAATAATTAGACCTGTCTTACCAAGTAATAATTTACGTACCCCAAAAGGGGTCAAGGTCAACGTAGTTCAAAATATGTGAATGGGTTGACGAAGTGAAATGTATGATCTCATACCTGAGAATGTTAGGACATTAGGGGAATATAAAATTCCACTTAAAACCTGGATAGAGGTTTGGAACATTGAGAAGAATATACTTCCACTAAATGCTCGAGAAGGTTGAGGTTTTGGGAAAATAAAATTTTATTGAAAGCCCAAGGAAGTTAAGACATTGGAAAGTATATAACTCCACTGAATGCCTACGGAAATTAGGACTGTGGAGAAGATGAACTTCTACTGAAAGTCCTTTAAACGTTCGAAAGTGAAATGAAGATGATGAGATTTTATTATTCTTAATCAAATTATAGTTTTTTCAAATTTTGTGACAAAACTGAAATTCTAAAAGTATAGGGATAAGAAATGAAGTTACTAGAAGTGTTGGGGTTTAAATAGTATTCTTGAAAACATTAGGGTTAAAAGAGTATTCTTGAAAGTATGGAGGATAAAAATCAAATTTTTAAATTCACCTCATTCCTTATTCGAGAATTATTTACAAGAATACTGGTTCTTTCTTTAAATATGTTTTGCAAATTTCCAATTAAGCCATTAAAGCCTGTTAGGAGGAAGTGGGCCTTGAACCCTTTTGATAACATTGTATGTATTTTTTATTTAAACGAGCCTTTGAAACAAATAGAGGGTTAGGCTTTTAGGAATCTTGTTGGACCTTTCAAACCCCAATGTTGTTAAGCTTCCACCAATTTAAAGGGTATTTGGAACCCAATGATTGTAAACTTTAATTTCATAATATGGGTTGACCATTCAAGGCCTATGGAGCCTCATTTCCTAAATGAAATTAAAATTTGTTTTAATGACTTGGCAAAGGTTCTTTTTAATTTGAAGCCCTTATAAAAAAAAAAATTGTGTGTCCCCTTCTTCAGGAGAGGAGCATAAGGCGACCTTGTGTGCATAATCAAATCAGTTAAATATAACAACCTAAACAACACAGGATGAACAGAAGATGAAACAACTATGATAAGAAATGAACCCATGATAAAATACAAGAAGTACTTACCTATGAATAGTCATAATCCCCAACTAACGAACGAGTCATAGTATATTTACATAACACCAAACAAAATTTGCACTATTATAAAATAAATGAGCAAACAAAGAAGCACACATAGTACAAAGCATTGGATGATGTACTGAGCTCAGGAGCTAAAGGGGGTTGCTGTCTCTAATAAAACATAGGAAGGGTGTCAAACAAGTTTTATGTCAAAAATCTCAGCCAAAAGATAATGTTATCCTTTAACTGGAGCCAACACTGGACTCAACATACTGATTTACCGATTCCATGTTACACTTAGGATCAAGTTTGAGATAACGGGTCAGTATACATTTAAAATGCAACTTTGACAAATGCTTTGAATCAGGATGAAAACCAAATTATGTTTGAAAGTCAGCAGTGAAACCACTTTTAAGTCCATAAGCTAACGAGCCATAATCATGTCGAGTGAATTACTTTAAAACCCTAAAACAAAGTTAGATTTAATTTCATAGATTTGAAACTAAGTCCCAAGACAAAGTTTGAATATACCAGTTTCGAGAATCAAAAACCCCAAATCAAATTTGTTTCCCCAAGTAAAAGATAGAAACCCCAAATTGAATTTAAATTAGCGAGTTAAGACATGTGATTCGACATTGGATTCAAACCAGACATATTTTGGACTAGAAAGAAGAGATTGGGACAAAGCATTCAACATCAGCAAATCAAACTTAGATTAAATTCCTTGAAATTCCAGGAGATTGGAACCAATAGACTCAATAAGCAAAACTTGAAACAATAGACTTAAACATTGAGCATTAAGTTTATCGCAAATAAGTAAATCATCATTAAGTTCAAAATGAACATCTTGCACATCAAAATCAATTTTTAAAATAGACGGATTATAAACCCATGGTCGAAATCAGAGGTAGTCAAACTCTTTTTGCATATGGCTACTTTGAATACAAAGGAGCCAGATCATCATAGCCCTCTAAACTTAAGAATCAGTTAGGCACAAGAAGAGGAAAGCATAAAGGAACAGGGAAAACCATTACCTTTCTAAAAGAGATGCCCAAATAATCTAAGACTCCAACCCGAATAGACCCCTGACTCTTGAGAATCTCCAAACGTTTTCAGTAAACCCCCCCCCCCCCAAAATCTCCTATTCCTCTTACTGTTGATGCATCCTTCGCCTTTATAGCCGAGGAAGTAGCTCTCTTTGTACGATTAACTAGAATAGGCAGTGACTAGGTCAAGGACTATCGCACGTAACTTTCAAAGATGTGGGCTGGAGCAGAGAAGCGTGGAAGGGAACATGCACCATTTATCACAGAGAGCTATGGTCGCGTGGCCGGTACAAGTGCGTAGGGAACCATTTGTTGCTGGGCTCCAAATGGGGCGAATTGGGGGAAAAGGGGACAGTTGCTAGGGAGGCGCAAAGACCTCGTAAAAGGAAAGTAGAGAGAGATGTGAGGGGGCTTTAGGAGGAAAAGTACAGAGACATGGAGCAGAGGATGCAGTGGTGTAG
>JASKGM010046284.1:0-21146 GCA_034509205.1 Ceratonia siliqua
TTCTGAAAAAAATTTATGATATAAAACTTAATTAATTGATTTTAAAAAATAAAAAAAATTTTTAAAAAATAAAAAAAAATATAAAAAAAATTAGAAACTCCCCTACCGCCCACTAATGTGGGCGGTAGAGGAGTATTCACCTTTATATAGATATCATGGTATGCGATTATGGGATATCAAGTAATAAGATGTTATGATATTTAAACTTATGTATAACAATTAAAATTTGTTAAAGAAATGATACAATTAATATTTTATAAAATTAATAAAACTTAAAGTTATTTTAGATACTAGTGTACTAAATACTTGTATCTTCAATGTCTCCTAACATCCAAATACCAAAATAAAAATAACGTTTTATCAAATATTTTCTTTAAAATCATGAAATATCATATGTTGGTACCTATATTAAGGTATTCAAGAAAAAAACTTGCTATTTTTCTTAAGTACTGTTATATGCACCTCAAGATTTACATGTTATTTTTTTAATTTTATAATTCAATTAATAAATTATGAAGGCATGAATATGTGCATTTAAAAGTGAAAATCCCAACTTATTGAGAGCTATCACCCCTCAAGTATCAAAAAACAAAAAATAAAAAGTAATTTTTAAGCAAACTTGATTTATAAAAGATTATATATCAATCAAATCAACATTCATTGAATATACATATATACACAAGAAGTGGATATGAGAAATTCTTAAATAAATTTGGTTTACAAGTTTTGTTATACTAAACTAATTATGAATGTAATATAATAGTGTATGAATCTGATTTTGTGTGTTGAGATATTGGATAGTTTCATCTTTCAATGCAGTTTAGGTGCCCAAAGGTACTCAAAATGGGGAAGGTTATTGGGGGATATTCTATTGATGTAAGGATGGCGTCAGCATGATGTTTCAACCATAGGCATTAGGGGAAGACGTGGAGAAGAGGTTTAGATGTATGAATAAATATTTGAGTGTACTTAATTTATATATTTTTTTGTAAATTAAACTAATTATAATTATACACAAATATATTAAAAGTGAATTTTAATAGTTTTACTTTTAACATATATATATATATATATATATTTTTTTTTTTATAATTAACTATCTATATATTTTTTATAGATCATATTTATGGAAATATTGTTGTTTTGCCCATGGTGGACAACCAAGAGTTGAAAGAAATCATCTTTTGTTGGAGGTTTGGGGGAAGTCATGATGGATTCACTGTCTTCTTGTGTTTACTTCAAATGGTCCCAAATCTCCTTTCAACCTTTCCAGTTATTATATGCTGCTACCTCCATATAAGGTGTTTAATCTTCTTTTATATAAAGGTAAAAAAGGGATGAAAAGCAAAGATATTAATAGAGATATATAGATGCATACTTATTTGGTTTGAAACAAAGTATGCACAACAATGTAACATCTTATAATCACAAATTATTCTTTTTTGTCCTAAAATAAGTTCTATCTAGCAATTATCACTTATTAACAGTCTCTTGAAATCATGGCTTGTCTCTGGAATTTGTCTCTACTTTCTTCCATATCTGATGAGTTTTATTTAAGAGCGTCTTTTATCGACACTTTGAAAACTCTAAATTACCTTTATCTCTATGAGGTTTGATTAATGATTTTCATTAATTTGATCGTCGGAACTCTGGATAGAGTCACCATTCTAACTAAAAGTTGATTATCTTTTTCCATTACGAATCATCTCATCGTCAACAAATTCTCTCACCTTTCTATGAATTTAAATGTATGGACAATTTGTTTGGCACCGATATAAAATTATGTGATGGACTAATATTTTACTATTGCCTTTATTTTTAATTGAAATTAGTTAAACATAATAGTTTTATAATATTATTATTTTTCACTTAAATGTTGTTGATTATAGGTTAGACCACCAACTTTATTTTTGCTGATTTCTAAAAAGTTTAATTTTAAAGTTGGACAAATTTTTATACATAAAACCACACTCGTAATCTAGGCTACGATTAAATTTAGTTTTGTAATTAATTTCTTATTACTAAGTTTTGCATGACATTATAACAAATATAAAACATATGGCTTAGAAAACAAAAAAGATATTAGGGACAAAATATACAAAACGGGTCAAACCTTTCTTCTTGCTTTTTGCTCCACAAAGCCAATTTACTTTTCTCCATCTTCTTCTTTCTGTATGCATTCATTTTTATCCACTTTATATCCATCTTCTTCTTTCTGCATGCATAAGTTCTAATTGTGACTATGAATTGTTTATCTTAATGATTGACTTTTTTTAATCACTTATATAAAACTACTCTTCTCAAATTAAATTATTTTAAATTTTATTTATTTACTTATTTATTTACTTATTTATATTTAAGACTAGGTGGGTATTATATTATGATCTTGACTCTAGGAATGGTAATGGGCAGGCATCCAGTTATTTTTTCAATATCCATATCCAAATTAAAAAAAAAAATTTACACTTTCATCCCATACCCTAAATACTCAATATTCAAAATACGCAAAATATCATAAATATCAGAGAATATTCGGATAATAGGTATTTGATACAAGATATCTAAAATATTTAAAACCATTTTCGTCTTCCAAAGTACAATTTATAAGATAATTTTAAACTTTTAACATATTTTAAATGTTACTTTATCTAAGTAATATATTAAAATTATTAACATAAATTGAGTAACAAACATAGTGCATTTTGTACATAATTATCTATATTTATTTTAATTTATATGTATTGTAACAAAATATCAAATATTGAATATCAGGTATCCTATCAATCCATTAATATTAAATGGGTATTGAATAGCCGGCTAAATTCAAATCTGTCCAAAATCAACTCTAGTATTTATTTTTAAATGTAAATCGATAAAAAAATTAAAAAAGAATTATCATACCTAAATTAATACTGTCAATTTTAAATCTGGCATGAAAGACTAACTTGTTTTTATAAGCTTTAGGGAGGGTTATGACCTTGATTTGCAAGGCCCCAATTTAAGCAAACTTTTTAAGCCCGACCCTTTAGGGCTTGACTTATTTGGACCTAACCTTCTTCGGGCCAGGCTCGTCATGCCTAAATTTTTTTTTAATAATTTTTGTTTAATTTTTTATCTTAAATAACATATGAATGTATTATAATATTAAAAATATAATTCTTTTTAAATGATAAATGAAAATAATGATGATTTAAAAGACTAAATGGATGCAACATCTAAAATATATTCAAATATCATTATTGAATATGATGCTTGATAAATACTTTAATTTATAATGTTGAGTTAAAATAATTTTATAATATTATTATTATTTAATTTGTACTTGTTATTTACTATGAATAATTTATTTTTGTTGAATATACTTGTTTTAAATAATTTAAAATATATTTTTATTAATTTTTATGATTAATTTTTGCATATTTTATCAATTTTTATTAATTTTCTTAGTTACGTCCGTTTAGACCCACTTAGGCCCTAAAACTTTATAGGGTCATATTAGAATTTTTAAATAAAAGTTCGACAAAAAAAACTAAGTTTAACCCAACTTATTTTTTTTATAGCTCAAGGAGAGTCAAGCCAAATCAACACATTTTGACAGCACTAACCTAAATTCATACTATTTTTTATGCTCTAACTCACACTCAAGTAGATAAATTGTACGGATAAAAATGCTCATCCTACGGTTTATGACTAACTTGCACATGCATTTATATTACCATCAGATGCTCTCTTATTAGGATTTAGTTGACAAAATATAAATATAACCTATAAGAATCCCTTAATTATTAAATATCTTTTATATTTATTAGGCTTAAACATATTTTTAATTTAACAGTCTTAACTTGATCACCTTATTTTATTTTAAATAATATTATCTTTTTATATTTTAAAATATTTTAATTAAGTCTCCTGTCATATTTCTATTCATAAAATGATAATGTTGTAGTAAATTAATATATATGACCCTATTGTTATTTATATAAAGTGACAATTTGACAAAAAATAAATAAAATTTATTTTAAATATATGTGATTTCACTGTCTCTTGTTTTTTTTTTTTCATGAGTTTTGAAGTAATTTTACTTGATATTTTATTAAATAATAACTCTATGTGAATAACATGTTCATGTATGTTAATTAACTGTAATATCATCATTTTTTACTCATAGATGAAGTCAAAATATAAAAAGACAATATTGTCTAAATTAAAAGCAAAAAGATCAAATTAAAATTTTATAATATTAGGTAGACCAAAACTATATTTAAAATTTAATTATTTATCAACTTATATATATTATGTCTATTCTTCTCATACGGTCGTGATAATGTATAGATGAAGGGACCAAATGATTATTTGATGACATTCATTATCTGCCAAAACACAAGGCCTAAATTTTAGACTCACAAAGTTCAAACAATCATGTTAATCAACATCAAAGCTATTCCCTTTTGGTTTGATGTAAAGGGGAGAATAGCAACAATCTGTTCAATAACTGTGTTTATAGCAATTCTTGTACGCCCTTGTCTTAAATTTCATTTGAAAACAGCATAGAATTCAATTCGATCCTATTCTGATGTGAAGTTATAAGAACAGCGAAATCCTTTCAAAGAAGCAAATAGAGAATTGAGACTGACTTTATTTTACTTTATTGATCAATTTTCAAGGATGATAGAACATCTAAAGGTCTGATTAGTCCCCTTTTGAGATATTTTGAGGATAAAATATTATTTTTTTCATAGGATAGTTGGCTATCCGTAAAAGACAAAATAGAGTTGCATGTACATTTTTAAAAGAAAATTTGAATTCAATTATGTTTTCTTTAATTATTTTTTATTTATTGTGGTCATAGATCAATTTCATATAATTTATTTTTTATTATATGTAATAAAAAATTATAATTATTTAAATATAAATAGATAATCATAACTAAAATATAATTAATCCGCATTTTATGCAATAAGTATAAAAATAATGAATATCTTGGATAATGCTCTCTTTCTTAAAGGCCTATAATTCACTTATATAAATTTGAATGAGTTAGTATTTTTTGTAAATAAAAATATTAATTTTAAAAAAGAGAGTATATATTTAATGTTTAGATATAATTATATAAAAGTAATTTTATTAAAAAAATTTTGATTTGTAGTGTTTGAATGTAAAAATATAAAAACACTTTTGTAGAGATAAAATTATTGAAAAATATATACATAAATGTTTTTTTATATTGTGTTTAGATAAAAAAAATAATTTATTACTTTTGTTAAACTTAAATTTAAAATTATAAAATATCATTAATAATTAATAATTTTAATTTTAAAAATATAAATTTAAAATTTAAAATATTAAATTTTGAGGAGGGGTATGGATGAAATATAGTAAATTGTATAGGGGTATATTTGTCTATTAATTATTCTCTCTCTTCTACTTGAAAATACTTTTTTCAAAATCATAAAAAACTAACTTATGTTAAAAGCTGATTTTTTGCTTTTTTTTAAAAAAAATATTAAAAAAATTATCCAAATATCAGATTTGGTGTTTTTGCTTTTTTTCCCAAAAAAACTACTTTTTACCCAAAACAGTATCCAAACAACCCCTATCAACTACACATTAATATTATTATAGCCATAATATCATTTAATATTTTAAATTAGTTAATACTGTCGTTGGCACCCTCAGCCAAACTGCAAATAAAATATTAAGAAGTTAGTAGTGATGGAGGAACAGTAACGGTGGGCCTTGATGTTGTGAGGCATCAGGCTGAGCTATCAGGTGTGGGCTTGCAAGAGCAGCAAATTTGTCATGAGAATATGGGCCTTGGAAGTGATTCAATCTGGCTGCTCTGACCACTATAGCTGGACTGGAGGAGTTTACCCATAGCCCATAGTGGTAGAGACGGAGAGAGAAGAGAAGGGCGGGTACCGTTGCCATCTGTAAGTGAAAGAAGTCAAATCAATGGGCTTGTTGTAAGCCCAATGTTCAAGTTCATATAGACTTGGGCTTCCTGAATGTGATTGATTTTTATTAAATTAACTGTTAATCACTTTCCATTCTAATATTCTTTCTTCCTTATTATTTTTCTATTTCACATAGACACAACATTTTCATAGTAATTTAATTTCTTACATAATCAAATTATGACATAATATCAAAATATTGATGAAACTATAAATTTTGATTAAATTAATTTCCCTAGTAATGCAAATAGCTTGAGAAAAGAGATTATTTCCTTTTTATACATTATTATTTTTTATATGGTTCTTATTTTCATGCTTCAATTATTTTTAAGTATGACTATTAATTTTTAAATAACAAAGTTATTTTTATTAAAAACTTTCATAAATTATAAATATAATCATATTTATAAAAGTTAAGATATTAGAGTTCGTTTTTTAATTAACAAAACTATTTGGTGATGTTTATCATGGTAATTTAATGAAAGTAAAACATATTTTTTTTATAAAAAATGATAGAAAGTTCAAAAAACAATAAAACTTAATTTTTAATAATAAATTAAAACTGATTATAATAATAAAATATAAATATCAATTGAGAATCTCAATAAATTTTTTTAATATAAATTAATTAGTTATTTAAGTTATATTACAAAATATTTTTAAAAATGAAATTTCAAAAATTAATTATTATTTGTTATACCTAAAATTTAAAGTATCTTGAATAATATTACTTATGTAATTTATTTTTATAATTATAAGTGCAACTATATTTATATTTTAGATATCAAAATTAAGTTTTTACTAATAGAATTGTTCGTCATCGCGCTTTTTGTTTGAATTAAAATTATTTAATAAAAATAATCATCCAAAAACTTAATAAGTGATTTAAAAATATCAAGAAAGTAGAAAAAATATATCAAAATTAGTTTAATAAAAATAATAATTTTAATTGTATAAATAATTGAATTTAATTAAGAATTTGAATAGACTATTAAAATATAAATTAATTAAGTATTTAATTTATATAACAAGTAAATTGATGAAAGGCTATTATGGAAATCCAAAAATTAATTTGTTACAAAGGAAATGCCAATACGCATTTGGAATTCTAATAGCCCCACACCTTTTAAATGCATTCACAGGTGTCTTGCTTGCTCTGCTATCTTGAGTAATATGGTATAAAATAGTATGACATCTAAAATTTTCATATTTAATATATATTTTATATTTTATAAAAATTACTAGATTTAAAATTTTAAAAGCGTGAAATCTCCATAATTTTTAAATTATATGAAATATTATTTAAAATGGTATTCTCCTATATATTTAATTATTTTGAATGACACCAAGTATTTAAATATTAGTTTACTAAACATAAACATCTTATTTGCTTTTTAATATTTAAGATATTAAAATAAAGATAACGGTGTATTAAATAATTCCTTAATCAATTGTATTTCTTACCTAATTCGTTTTCTTTTGTCTGAACAAGAAAGATTATGTTGATGCCTGTATTAGAATGGTGCTATGAGATGTGATCGGGTTGGTGGTATCCTGTTAATAGTGAACTCAAAGTCAGGGTGGTGGCCTAAAATTCCAACATTCAAGTTAGTTTACGATTGACTTATGTAATTGGTAGAAAATCAAATAGTAAAAAAGTGATATTCATACCTGGAAAATGGAGGTATTTATAGCTGCTGGGTGGTGGTTAGGTTTTCTTGGGTTGAGTTGATCAATGGGTTCATTTATTTACGCTATTGGCTGCAAGGAAAGATTGGGTATAAAGAGATTCCATTTAGGGCATTCAAAGACAATTTAAGACTTTTTCTCTAAGCTGCATGATTATTTTTCAAATTTTCAAATGCTAAGAGCTTTTTTATATTGTACTTCAAAAAATCAATCTATTATTGGGTCAGAAAATACAATTTTCAATCTATTATTTAATCAAATATATAAGTTTCCTTTTTATAAAAGAATACTATTTACATAAATTTTATTCACAAACGGCACAAATATTGAAATGCATTTCTTTTATTGTCAATAAAATGCACATGCATTCCCATTCAAGATTGTATGCATTCAAGTTTTACTTATAAGGAGCTAACCATGCAAATTTTATAAATAACCATAAAAAAGTAAATTGATTTAAATTCTTAATTTAGTTATTTTTTTAACATTTTAGGAGAATGTAATAAATTACTTGTCACATTTTAAAATTTTGAAAAAATGTATTATAAAAATTAAAACTACATAAAGTCATATAATACCAAATTTAAATAAACTTATTTACAATTTTAATTAAAGATAAACAAAAATAAATTGTCATTCAAAAACGCTGAGATACTGAAACGTGACGTCGTCTAAGGTGGGGAGAGACAATAGATACAAGGCCACCGAGTGGAGGCCTCATCTTTGACCTATAAACCATCTCATCGTATGGCCTCCTATAGAACTTCACAAACGGCATGAACGACTCTCGAGACCTGTCGTTTTTGCTGACATGACAATCCTTGCGAAAAAAAATAGCCGGTGATTGGAGGAAGGAGGGTCGTGGGGTTCTCGGGTGGGCCCTCTTGGAAGCCTCGGTGGCAATGACACATTGCGGCAAGGGAGTGGACGGCAAGAAGCTTTTCGTCGTTGCCCTTACACCATTGACGTCTCTACGTGGCGTTCTAGCAACCGGTGATGCAAATGAGAAGGACCGGGCGTTGAGTGGGGAGATGAGTGCTGGGCCCAGAGGAGATGGGCTTGTGGGTCCTACCTTGAATGCTGACGTGTCGGCTAAGCTAAGGTACCAAGGCTTTAGCGAGTCAAAGTGATGGGACACTGTGAAGGCGAAGCGTGAAGATGAACATGAGCCTATCTTAGCCGTTGATCTAACGGTGGAGGGCTCCAATCGAAGAGATGAGGCTCGTGGATATGCTGTAAAGTCGTTGGAGTCGATTGGTTCTTCAAAATCTAAGGATGATACCACCATCGTCACCGTTGATAGCTCAACGAACGGACGAACTCCCTGCACCCGCAACACATAGAATGAATTTATTTTAATGCAAGTAATAAAGTATTAAAAATTAAGTATCCAAAACGTGACTGAAAATATGAGATTTCTAAAATAAATAAAATGACATTAAAAAAGGACTCAAACAATAGGGTACCTTGTCAATAAATTACAAAAAATAGTAAGGCTAGTTACACAATTTTTTTAATAAAAATAGTATATAGTTATTGGAAAAATTAGTTCTTCTTAAGTGAGATTTCATAATTTCTTTTAAAACTCAAATACAATTACATCATTGATTGTAATAATCAAGGGGTTAAAATTTATATAACTAATATTACTGCTCCTCTAAAATGCAGGTGAATAACTATTAACAAGAAAATAAAATATTAAATTTATATTTTATAAATGTTTTAAATCGTTAACTTTTTTTATCAACACAGAGATTCATTATGCATTTACTCTACGCTTTAAAAGATCAATTCCCTTTTTATTTTAGTCGAAACAAAATTGTTCCATTTTATAATCTTGAGCTTAGAAAAAATAGTTACACATTAAAATAAAGGAAGAAATGTGAAAACATTGAACTTTTTGTGTGTGGATATATGACTATTAAATTTATAAGTTATTATAAATTACTCAAATTTCTAACGACTAGATACTTAAAATGTTATTCATAATCTAACGACCATCATGCATCAAGTAGCGATCCAATGATCCACATGGTCATTCGTAGCCAATAATTCCCTCAAATATAGCTCAACTACACTTTCCTTAAGGTATGATCCCAAAATTAAAAGATAAACTCTTGTTCCCTAAAAAAAGTACACTTAAAAAAGTTAAAACACTAAATCTGTACTTAGACCTAGTTCGGGGTATGGTGGGGCCACCAAGCTAAGAATGGTGGAAAGTGGTCCATTTTTTATGGTAAAAAAGTAAGAAGCAGAAGCAGAAGCAGAATCACTAAAATGGACAAAACTTGAGTGAGGGGAACAGAGTTGGAGTTTAACTGGCACTAGGTAATAGTACATGGTAGACTACCAGGATTAGGCAGTGTTTGGATTTTGAATTTTACCTTCCAGAGAAAAGCGAAAAGCGGGGGAGGGTCTATCAGAAATGCCTTGTGTAGCCGCCCTGGATAGTACTCCCCCACAATTTTCAGTGCTCCCACTAATACGTTCATAAAAGCCGATGCCGACCTGTAAAAGCCTGCACCAAACACACCACTTCCCGTTCAATCTCCCAAACTTCACATAAATTAAGATTATATATTAATTAATTCATAATATGATAAATAATAATAAGTTCAAGTTATTTATATTTAAATTAAATATGGTAGCTGATTTTTTATTTTTTAATATATTAAAAACATGCTTTTCAATATAAAAAATGTCTTATTATGTATAACTAATTTTAAGATATACTTAAATATAATTTTAATTGATCTTTTTATTTTTTAAAGCCTCATATCAAATAATTCATAGTGTCTAGATGATTATTATTATGATACTGTTGAGGATGAAACAGTAATAAAGATTGAAAACGAGCAACTGCAGTCTACAATGTCAAATAACAACTGCAATTCCCAATAATACCCTTTGAAACTTGACCACCTATTGCAGGCTAGACGGTGACACCTGAGGGGCATACCGGACACTTTCTGAGACTGCCTCAGACTCTGCCGGTGCTCCTCCCCCCTCATTTATTAACGCTCATGTTCTCCACCTTTTATGTTTCTTCTTTTCTTACCATCTTAATGTAAATTTACTTTACTCATTTTTTATAAATTTAATTTATTTAAAAAAAATTCTAAATTCTAAATATATTTTAATATATTAAAATAAATAAACTTTTTATTTTACATTACATTCAAATAATATTCGAAGCAATTTGAATAAAAATAAATAAACTATAAATAAAAAATATGAAGAACTCAAATTGTATAGCTTGATGCATATTAATTTTTTTAAAAAAATTTATTTATAAAGATGTTTCCTCAAAATATAACTAGTAGTAAAAATTTCAATTTTCTGAAAAATAATATTTTTTAGAAAAATATTTAAAAAATATTTCATATAAACATGAGGCCAAGACATTATTTTAAAGGATAAAATATATTTTACCTCCTGAAGTTTAATTTAATTGCAATTTTGATACATACTCTTAAAATCATACATATCACTCTTATACCTTTTTTATTTGAATTATTTTAAAATTCATTTACTAAAATTTTTATTAAAGTAAGCTTTAAAGGGATAAATATATTTTATCTTATTTTTAACAGATTTAATATTACATAATTTAAAATTTTCTCCCCTACTCCCAAAAGTATGGGAGAAATTTAGGGTCTGTTTTGAATAATTTTTATTTTATTATTTTTTAAAATAATTTTTAAGAACAACTATAAAAAATAATTTTATAAAATAAAAAAATAAAAATTTTATTTGTCTAAAAATATTTTTCATATGTTATTTTTTTGTGTTTTTTAAAAAATAGATAACAAAAATAAGTTAAAATACAAAAAAATTGAATTCTATTTTTTGTTTTCTAATCATTATTTTTAAAAATAATTTTTAAAAATAACTTATGAAAAAACTTACTCAAACAAGTTTGTTTGTTCTCATAAAATAAAAAAAAATAAATATTCCAAACTGCCCCTTAATTTTTTTTAATTTTTATTTTAAAATATAATTTAAAAGAATTACAAAAAAACTAAAACTAAAAATAATTTTATCAAAAATATTTAAAAACAAATCAAAAGATAAAGTAAAAAAAATAAAAATAAAAATAATTTTTTCATTTATTTTTTGATATTCTTTAAAATTATTTCTTAAAATAAAAAATAAATAAAAATAAAAATAAATAAATAAACTTAAGAATTAAATTTAAAAATATAAAAAAAAAACTCCTCATGAATAGCATTAATAAAGAGGGGTTTAAGGCTATGTTTGGAATATTTTTATTTTATTATTTTTTAAAATAATTATAAAAATAATTTTATAGAATGAAAAATAAAAAATTTATTTAAATAAAAATATTTTTTATCATTTATTTTTTGTATCTTTTAAAAATAAAGAACAAAAATAAGTTAAAATATAAAAAAATTATTTTAAATAAATTTTTTAAATAAATTTTTTTATTTTCATAAAAAATAAAAAATTAATTTTTTTAATCTGTTCGGAGAATCCGCTTTTTAGATACATACAAACCAAAATTTTCAATAGTGGGGCACTTACTTGCGTCCAAAAGCAGGACAAATTGTTCTACGTTTTTTGGCATGGTTGAAATGGCCACCTCCAATGTGAACACCAACAAACGAATGAACCTTACAAATTTCAAGAAACAAACAGAGAATTTCATAATATCAGAAGGTAAATTCCAAAGCTTCAAGTTTTCTCCTGTTTGGCAAACAAGAAAAAAAAGCTCACTGTTTCTGGGAATGTATCTTGTGGTAGTCTTGCTTCATCCGGAAAATCTGTTTCCGCCATTAAAATTATCAACTCTAAGCTCAGAAGAAACACAGGGAAAAGGAAGAGAGGGGAAAGAAGAAGAAGGGTGGTGAAATTAGTAAATTACCATTACGGGTCTGGATTCATCGTCATGGCCAGCCACGTAAGCTAAACCATCTGCGAGTTCGGCTGAAAACTCATCTGCTATCAGATGCTCTGTTTTCAAAACCCATTTTAATCCAAAATTAGAAACCGTATTTGAATAAAAAAAAGACAAAATTTTTTATTTTTGTTGGTTGTGATTTCACTTTAATGCTCGATCCCGGGACAAAGCAAGATTCCTTGGTGAACGAAAGAGAATAAAAATAGAAACTGATGACGAAGGAAAATGCGAGTTTTCACAGTTTTGACAATGGTGGAAACTGAAACCTTTTGGAGAGAATCCAGGATAAGAAGAAGAAGAAGAAGAATTTAAGAAACTGTGGTTTCTGTACCAGTTCCTATACTCTCTCTCCAAGAAAGGCAAGCCCTGAGTTGCTTCGCAGCTTTCTTCACATTCTCCCCTTTTGCCTTCAGAAACCGTTCCACACAAGCATAGTTGCAGAACTTCTCCTGCAAAATCGAGAAAAGCTCAAGCTTTTATCACAAAATTGAATAAGACCCAGAACCAGAACCCGAACCCCATTTTATAGTAATTAATTTAATTTCTTCCAAACAGTGGAAAATATCAAATCATGGGTACATTCACTATTCAAAGTGAAGAAACAGAGAGAGAGAGAGAGAGAGAAAACAGAGAAAGAGGAACCTGTTTAAGGGAGAGTGGAGTTTGTTTTCCGATGAGTTCAAGAACAGCTTCAATTCTCGCAGTGTCTTTCTGGTCCCTCTGATCTTTCTTCCCCATTTTGAGAAATGGAACTGAAAACGAAGAGAAACAGAGCAACTAATATACCAGACTTCAGCTTCACGCAACCATTAATGAAAGCTTCTTGAGCTCAGGAGAGAGATGGGGAAGAAGGAGACGTTGAATAAAGGAAGGGGGAGAGTGGGATTACCCATATATAGCGAAACGACGAGGGAGAACGCCGTTACGCAGCAGTCACACTTCCGCATGCAAGAATAAAAAAAAGCTAAAGCACTTATTAGAAAAAGCGCTTTTGAAACGTCAAGACTGCACAGTACTTTTTAGTCAATGGGTAATGTGTATCTGTGACGTGTCATTGCAATGATGGCTCGCACGCTTATTCGTAACAGAAAATGTCGTCTCTCGTTCCCATTTTAACACACAATTATTACTGTCCCTCTTTTGCCCATCCCTTCTTCCACTTCAAACATGCATTTAATGGAGTAAATGTTGAATTGTTGATATAATGAATCGGATTTGATATGGAAATATTTTTAGTAGTTTCATAGTATTATTTTTATGTTATTTATGTTTTATTATATAATTTATTATTAAGTTGGTGGTTAAAATTTAAGAATAAATTATTTATATATTAAAATATTTATAATAATAATATTTAATTTTTTAATATCATGATAATATTTAAAATATTCTTAATTTGATATATTAATATCTTATATATTATAAAAAAATATTTTAAATATGATTTATAAAAAATACGTGTAACAAGTTAATTATAAATAATCACATTTCATATCATAGAGATTCATTTCTAATATGTTTATGTACTTATTTATGATTGATTTGATTTATAAAATATGTATAAACTAGGTCCACTTAAAAATTCCTCCATACTATTATATATGGGATATCGTAAGATAGAATATCAAAATATAAGATATCATGATAATTAATATTTTTATATTTAGTATGAAAATTAAAAATTATAAAAAAATTAGAGTAAAATATTTTCTTCTCCTAAAATATTACTTAATTACATAACCCTCCATTACAAATTAAAAACAAGTTACAATTAAACCTATTTTTTAACTAGCGTTAAAGTTTATCGTTATCTTTTGATCAAAGAACATTGTTTATATAATATGACTAAAATACTATTATTTTATATAATATAACCAAAATATTTTTTTTATTTTACTTCAATTATTTTTTTGTTTCAAAAATATCATTGTTTGAAAAATATTTTCTTTTCTTTTTTGTTAAAAAGAAATCATGACTTGAAAATATTTTTCTCTTTTGTTTTAAAAATATTATTAGTTGAATTTGTTTCTTTTCTTATGTTTTTAAAATGGTGTTTACTAGCCTACCGCCCCACACATGGGGGTAGGCTATTTTTAAAAAATTTTTTTATATTTTTTTTGATTTTTTTAAAAATTTTTTTTTTTTAAAATTAATTAATTAAGCTTTATATCATAACTTTTTTTCAGAATTTTTGAAGATGTTTTTGTATTTTTTATAGAATTTTTTAAGTTACAAATAAATAGTAAAAAAAATTATAGACAAATAGTAACATAAATGTAAAAAAATTTAAAAAAAAATTAAAAAACATTTTAAAAAATTTTGAAAAAAATATATAAGATAAAAAATACTTAATTATTTTTAAAAAGTAAAAATATTTTGAAAAAAAATATAAAAAATAGAAAAAGTAAAAAAAAAAAAAGAGATGGGGTGGTAGCTTAGAAATGACCTTTTAAAATATAATTACTTGAAAAAAAAATTACTTTTTTGTTTTAAAAATAACATTACTTGAAAAATATTTTTTCTTGTTTTAAGGATATCATGACTTAAAAAAATCATTTTTATTTTAAAATTATCATTATTTAAAATCTTTTTCTGTTTTAAAAATATAATTACTTGAAATTTTTATTTTTTCTGCTTTAAAATAATCATTACTCAACAAAAATTATTTTAAATACACTTGAAAAATTTTCCTTTTTCCTGATTTAAGAATATCATTGCTTACAAAATTTTCTTTTTATTTTGTTTTAAAAGTATCATTACTTGAAAATTTTTAATTTTTTTCTTTTGTAAAAATATTTACTTAAAGATTTTATTTTTTTATTTTAAAAATATCATTACTTGAAAATATTCATTATTCGTTGTCTTGTTGAGTGAGATTGATAGCTTTTCATTGTCTTGATTAATGAGTGAGTGTGTTAAGTAAGGGTAATTATGTCATTCTAATTTGTAATATTATTTTTTTTAAATTTTGAATAGAATATTTTTAACAGAGTTAGGTTAAATAAAGTTATACATATGTTTACAAAATAGAGAAGGAGACTATATAATTAAGAAGTAAAGAGTATTTCACTCAAAAAATTATATTATTGTCATTTTATAAAATTGTGCATCGTACATAATAGTGTATTAAATACATATATTTTAAATGCTTAATATCATCTAAAATACAAGATTAAAATAAAAGTATACCGAATGTCAGTAATGAAAAACTTCATGTAAGGTTGTATTAAATCATTAAATATATTTTGAGATATTTATATCAAGTTTTAGTTTTAATTTTGATTTATCATAAAATTTGAGAGATTTAAATATATATTTTATAAACATAAAAAAAGGTGAATGTAATTTATTCTAATTATTTTATTAAATTATAAATTACTCTTCTCAATTTTCATCATTTGATAAATAATTCATTGTGTCAAGTACATTTGAAATTTCTCTCAATCTAATTATTATGGACAATTAGAATTACCAAATAGCTTTCTTAAACTTTTAACATATATCAAATAACCTATGACATCTAAAATGTCACAAACTTATGAATTCTAACTAAAAAAAATGATTATATGTAATCATTAAGTTAAAAAAAAATCATTTAACTAAGAAGTAAGAACACACTTTTGAATTTAATTTCACCAAAATCCTAATTCAATTGACCATTTTTTCTTTTTTCTTTTCTAGTGATGGATCCAAGAGTTTTATATACCACATGTTAAAAGTTTAAAATTTTTTAAAATTGAAATAATTTTCCAAATGATCAAATGAAAAAAAGGATCTTTGTATTTTATATATAATTTATTTAATTCAGATTCTTCATCCTTTTTCAATTAATGTCATAGATGTAAGAATTTCTCTTGCTTGTCTTCATTGACAATCATGGGCATTAATATATGTTTGATTTTGCATGGCCCATTGCAATATTAATAAATATGGCAGAACAATTAATATTGACCATAAATAGGAACAATAAATGACTCATATTGCATATTACATTAAAACAACTAAGCTTGGATGATATAAATGCTTATCATCACAAATTAATTAACCCCAATTGGTTGAATTAATAGTTCATCAAATGGAATGTGACAGATAGTATAACTGGTAAAATCTTTAGGTAATGATCTGAATTCAAATTTCGTCTTTACTAAAGTGTAAAAGATTTGAAGAAAGAGGGAAGGTTATCTCCCATTATAACCCATACTAATGAACCGAAAAAAAAAATTATCAAAGAAGCATGCTTTCTATATAGATTTTTTCAAGTTTAAATTTTGGGGTCACTAATTAGACAAATTTATTTTCTTAAGTGTACTAGATGAAAAAAAATGCATGGGCATGTAGACCAAAAATAATTTTTTTATTTACCAAAACTCAAAAAATAATTAAAAAGTGTAGGGTTAATAAAACTTTTGATCTTTACCGTTCCGCTCAATTTTTATTTTGGTCCTTATAGTTTAATTGAGTTCTTATAATTTCAATAACTTTTACTTTGGTCCCTATAATTTAGTTGCGTCTAATTGAGTTCTTACCGTTTTAATAACTTTCACTTTAGTTCTTACTATTAAATATTTACTTAATACAGTTAATATCATTGTTGAAATGGTAAAAAATTAATCACATTGCATGCCTATGTGTGAATTTGTCATGCGATTAATTTTTGGTCACTTCAGCAATGATATTAATGGTATTAAGTGAATCTTTAACGTAATGACCAAAGTTAAAATTATTACAACTATAAAAACTCAATTAGACGAAATTAAATTATAAGGATCAAAGTGAAAATTAGTAAAACTGTAAGGAATCGGTTGAACAAAATTAAATTATAAAGATCAATGTAAAAATTGAGTAAAACTATAGAAATTAAAAATTATATTAACCAAAAAATATACTTTCAACCTAGATATTTCAAGATAAAATTTTGGGACCAAGAAGAGAACTATATTCTCCTAAGACTAAATATATCATATTAATGTGAGAAATACACTTTTAAAATTATTAACGAGAAATTATAATCTCAATTTATGTATAAATTAAGAGAAATACTATACTACTGTCCTACTTTGGGATTGTAGCTGAGTGTCCAATACTATTATTTCTTATTTTTTATCTCTATTTTTTTATTTTTTGATATTAATTAATTATTTTTTATATCATATATATTATTTAAAATGTTTTTGCAATTTTTGAAACTTTTTATATTTTCTTATACAATTCATTTATAAGTAAAAAAATAAAAAAAAAACATATCACATAAAAAATAATTAATTGACTTTAAAAAATAAAAAAAATTAAAGAAATAAAAAATAAAGATGCCTAAAGTTAAACTACACTCCTAAAAACTTAACCTTCTCCATAAATTAATTTAAAGATACCTTATTAAAAAAAAAAGTACAACGACGCAAAGAAATATTGGTTGTACAAGTCAAAACATTGATTCTTGTGATTCCATGAAATGAAAGCATAGAAGCACATTAGTGATTTAAAAATGAAAAAAATAGTGAACAAGTCCCCATGTTCATAGATGTCTAAGTCCGTTGTCCCTACGGCAAAGACACAAATAGAGAAAGAAAAGACAGACAATTGTGTTCAAGTCTTCAAGACATTCTCTTTACGTGTACAATTTTTTAATTTCATCTCCCAGCAAATCTTTCCCTACTTCTCTCTTTTATTTTATTCATTGGATCTTTATTTTACTTTTTTTTATAGTTTAGCAATATTAAATTTGATCATCTGCATTTTTTTTACAAAATTCTCAGTATTGATTAAAAATTAAAAAATACATTGTATATAGGACTAAATAATTCAGGATAAATTTATTTATTTTATCCCTGAATTTATAAGCAACTTAATTAACTTTTGTTTTTATTTTTTTATTAATGTATGAATTAATTCTATAGTATTTGAAACTTGTTGCACATTAATTGGGATCAAAATTTAAAAATTGACTAGAAAGCAAAAAGTGAACGGAGTACTTATATTTAATAGGATCTTTACTAATCAAGTTATTTTAGTATTTTACGTGTAAAATATGTACGTCGATCTAGCAACCTTTACATATTTTATTTGTCTAGAATTATGTAGCCTAGCATGTTACCCAATTTTGAAAGCCAAAGTCAAATATGTAATATATATATATATATATATATATAAGCCCATAAACTGAAAGAAAACAGGGAGTTGTGGGGTTATAGGAAAGCAATTAACCAAAGGCAAAGCCAAAGTTGTAAGCTTTATCATTCTAAGTTAAATTAATACTCACAAATGTAAATTTTAGTGTGACATTTGTTTCACTTTAAATTTCCATTTCATAACTTTAAGAGTCAGTCTACTCGTTAAGGAGTTGTGCTTATTATTTGGAATAGATTATGATCGATGTGGGAGATGTATTCGTAAGATCATTTAGGAAGAAAAATGAGTCTTTATTAATAGTTAAACTTATAATCCGAAGATACGTTACTGTATAAACAAAACATTTATCATTTTCATTAAAAAATAAATAAACCATGCTTATAAAAAAATTATGTACATCTAATTTATTCAAGATAAACAAATTAAATAAATCATGAATATAAATATAAATATGTGAAGTATATTTTTCATATTTATATTCATAGTAATATATATGGCTTGAGAGTAGTTTCACCAACGGACCATATTAATCATACCAATTCCTATATTACTCCATCAATTTTTCATTCTATTAATAATCACCCCCTCAACTACTTAAAAAAACTAATCATTTATTTTAATTATAAAGAGTAATAGAATAAAAGAAAAAATAATATAGTTAACAAATAATTTGAAATTTTAAAATATAAATTAATATGCACATTAATACATGTTAATTGTTAAGACATTAAACATAATTTCATACAACTGTTTACATAAAAAAATGTTTTAAAAATAAATTAGGGATAATTTTAGAGAAGTGTTTTTTAAAAATAATGTATTTAAGAACAATGCTTTATAATAGTGTTAGAAAAGAAAAAGTAAAATCTCATGATATTATTTAAAAATATGGTGTCTATAAATCCACCAAAAATTAATTTAAACAATAAACAATTAAATAGTTGAAGTTTTGGAGATTTAGCATAAAAAATAAAGCAATATTATTTTCACACTTTTTTTTTTATATTTCTTTCACATCTCATCTCACATATATTATTTTATTATCATCTATCAATCACATCTTTTATTTTTTATATTATATCTATAATAAAAATAAAATATAAAAAAAATATAAAAAAATGTTGAAATATAATTCCTCTAAAAAAATATATGTTTGGTCAAGAGGTTGGCGTTTAGTTGAGCTAATAAGTATGACTCTTTGAGAAGATATGATTCGTTTTGGGTGAAATCCCTACCACGTGGCCAAAGTGTTCTAAAGTTGTTCCCCTTGTTCTCACTCACCTACCCTTAATCATAAGACCTTTTGCTCCTTTTCTTTTCATTTCAAATTTTGAAAACACCACTCTCTCTCTCTCTCTCTCTCTCTCTCTCTCTCTCTCTCTCTCAATATCCATTCCAACAGAACACCACCTTTTTAACTATAACATACCAAATCATGATAGAATCATATATATATATATATATATATACTGCCTTTCGAATTCAAAGTGCACATTGCCTTTTTCTCTGATGCCCTAATATCTCTCTAAAAAGATGAACAGTGTTCAAATTTTAGAAGACTGATGAAGAATGCAGAAGTAAACAGTGTTTTGCCAAGATAATAGGAGGAGGAGCAGCTAGGTAAGTTACCAAATATTGAAGGGTAGGGCCAATATGTCTACTTTTACGTGTTCAAATAGACACAAACTGATTTCACAAATGATCTAAGATATCACGGCAAAAATTATTAATGGTGCGAGTTTTACCTTTAATATACTTATATGACTTAATTTATATATTTTTTATAGTCTATATATTTTTTATAGACTAATCTATTTGAAAATTTTCTGCAACAAGTCACTTGTGTTGATTGTATTGTTTCGTTTAAATGTTTTCAAATAAATTATTTTATTGACTTAACACCTAATTCAAAAATAAAAAAGATATTAATGGTTAATAAATAATTATAACATGATGTATTTGTAAGTTAAGTGTTGAGTTGGTTAAATAATCCATTATATTTGTCTTGATTTCAATATAATGATATATTATTACATTATGTTATCTTTCGTGACATGTTGTACCTCTTATAAGTGTTTGGTATATTAGTATCATATCTTAAATACTAAAATATCAAAGTATAAAATATCATAATATTTAATAATATCATATTTGGTATGACACCATGCATAAAATAATAATGTACTAAATATAAACATATTAATAATCAATATTATAAAAATATTATAATCAAAATGAAGATGTACTATATAAACAATTAAAACAAAATTTCTCATATCACTTATATTCATCTATGCACCAAAAGAGCGAGAAAAAAATTAAAAATATGGAAGTTTAAAATTAATGGATGTAAAAGTTGACTCCTTTATACAATTATTATGTTAGGAGTTTTATGATACAATATTAAAAAGCATCTCAAAAATTTAGGATTTAGATCCTTTTATATTTAGAGAGAA